>WURS02265889.1:0-19111 GCA_011762765.2 Rhinocypha anisoptera
GTGGGTGGGAAAGGAGGGGAGTGGGTGGGTGGAAAGGGAGGGGGTGGGTCGGAAGGGGGGGCGGGGGAGGGGAGGGAGAGGGGGGGTGGGTAGGGGGGGTGGGTGTAAAGGGAGGGGAGTGGCTGGGAAGGGAGGCGGTGCGTGGGAAGAGAGGGGGTGGGTGGGAATGTAGGGAAGTGGGTGGGTGGGAATTCCGTGGAAGTCAAAGCGCGTGTGAGCCCGTGTATAAATAAACTAAGAGACCGTTCGTTCCTCGCGAGACGTGTGGCACCCAATGCGAACGGGTGCGGGGGCGACCACCGGTCAAACCATTTCCTCATGAACAGCGCGTCCCGCGATACGTTCCGCTGACTAATAAGTCTGAGGCGATGAGGGCGAGTGGGAGCCGTCTTGGTCATCCGTCCCTAAAGTTGTCGCGAAATCATTTTCTCTTGTCACAAGTTTTTTAAATGTTTGCTGGCAATAGTGAATGCACTATTTAAATCGCTAGTTTATCTTTAGTGTGTTTATGAGCTTATTATTAGTCTATTTTTATATATTACTCTACTTATTTATATATTATTAGTCTAGTTTAGTATATTAAATAGCTATTTTATTTTAAATACATATGGTGCATGGCGGTTTGACATGCTACACGTCCAGTATGAATGAAACGCCTGGACTTTGATATGAATATGGAAGTATTAAACACTTGAAAAAATGGAGGACTCAATATGAAATTATAAAAGAACTTTTTCCCTCAATTTAAGACGTTTCAGACTTATCGGAGACGGAAGACCAATAACAAGGCAATGTCGACTTCCACTATATTGACACTCATTAATCAATCGTTATCAGTTATGGTTGTACTGTAAATAATATTCTTCATTATTTTTTTCACAATATAATATTTTCATAGAGGTTTGGTTATTACATACTCTTTTAGAAATTTAATTTTTCAAATTTCAACCAAGTAACATTACGATACATTGGGATAGTGTTTTGTAATATCGACAGAAAAATGTCATCGTTAGGTGCTTAGACAAAGGCAACTAAATTGTATAGATGTATTTCCTACTTCGTGACTTTATGACTAACGTCAAAAAGCAACATCTCCCACAAGTTTGCGTTTCGACGATAAAATGTTTCATTTACCATGTGTTAGACATTCGAGACGATTATATAACTTCTGTGGAACTGTTATGGGCGTTGATACAAACATTTCAAGGGTATAACTGCTTATTCCCTGTCTAAAATATATTTCAATAGTCTAAATAATTTGCTTATTTAGTTTTCCATCTTATTTCGAACCATTTCATTTAATCGTTATCACAGAATCAAAAATATTTCTTGACGTAATTCAAGCTGCCCATAGCTATGGTAGGTATACGTGCGGACCCCTAATGTACAAACTTTATTTCATTTCTATTGATCTTAAAACAACAGTAGCAGTCACCCACGAAGTTAGAAGTATTTTCTCACTTTGATGAGCTTGATTTATATGAAAATCTTATCGCCATCCTGGCTAATTTTCTACTACATCAATGTGTAATATATTTATTAGTTCGTAAAGAGAAGTTGTTGGAAATGATAAAATTCCAATAGTGCATTTAAAGTCGACAAAATTTCTGTTTTTCTCTCTGTTATTTTGATTTCCTCAGTTATTTTTCATTTCACCGCTCAATCACTTCACCGCTTTTGGGAGTTAATAGCGGTCACCGTGGTATCAGAGTGTGTCGTGGAGTTGATAAAAATTGATAAGAACGGGCTCTCTGAATGTGTGCGGTAGAGTTCATCGAAATTTATAAGAATGTACACATTCTGTGGAAAACCGAGATTAAAAAAAAAACTCAGACCATTAAAAAAAAAGAGTTTGTTCAGTGTTATACGGGAAACTGAGACAAGTAAAACTGCAGGTGGACAGGAGAATCTATTAAAATAGCTCTTCCTCTTCTAAGAATTAGATAGTTATCAAAATATTAACTGTGATGAACTGTTTGTTGAAGCACTGGATACTTTTAAAATAGGAGGAACAACTAGTGTCTAGCTACACATCTCACGAAACCGCAGAGATATGTATATATGTATGTTACAATTCGATTGTGAGCTGTTCCTGTTCCCTTTCCTGCCTCGTTCCTTCTGTGGGGAACAAGGAATCCTTGAGCTTATCTTTTCGAGACTTATGCGGCCACTGTTGTCTGACATGCCTGTGCAATGAGGGGCTTGGATTCTTTCCTCGATGTCGAAAGCGAAACCAAAAGATCGATACTAGAGCAATGAATGTAATACAAATACGACTTGTTGAAATTCCATGGGTTCTCATGCAAGTACCACTGTAATTTTCTGGGATCTTTTGTGGGAGAATTTCTCAAATCTAGAAATCTTGAATCGTTATTTTGATAGAGTTACTGTAATCGTTACCTTTTTTTCACGTCGCACGCTCCTCGAATGCTCTGTGTAAGATTTGAATAATGGGAAATTTTATCATGCCTCCCTATGTTCAATGCTTTATCTCCTCACTAGACGTTTAATAAATTACTTTTATTAAGGTGGCACTATATGTAGTACGTATCTTTTTCAAATATTATTGTGTGCTATGACGGAGATACCTGGTCATGATCCATTAAGTTGCTAAATAATCCAGAACTTTTAGTAATGTTCAAACCAGAACGAGGATTTTAGTAATGTTCAAACATACATTGCCAGAGAAAAACTGATAGGTTCAGTTTCGCTCAAGATTTGATCTTTTCCTTATTCTATACCGATTCATGTTGTCGCAGACCCGCCTTTAACCAAAGACAGTGATTACGCAAATAACTATAAATCTTCAAACTTTTTGTATAAAATGAAGTGCTCTAAATACACTGAAATTGTAACCTTTCACAATATCAATTAATTATTGACAATCATCAAATTTATATTGATGGGACACCGTTGTTTGTGAGATTATCCTAATCGATTATCAATATGAACCTTTCATATCTTAAGCCTTCCTTTAACGGCCTTAATCGTCTGTCATTATGTTGCCAAAGTACTACTTTTTATTGCTTTTGAGGGTTAAAACATTTCTCTTCTAGTGCATAAGACTTTTCATTTTGACACACTTAAGTCGAACGAACGACAATAATGGCGGCAAAATACCCATTTCATTATTACTTATTTGGCATGCAGACAATTTATTCCCTTCAGAACTGAACAATTAGAGGTGGTTTTACTTGTTTACTCCAGCCATTAAAAACATGAACCAGCATTAGAATCGTTCTTTTCTTCAGCTTGGTAACAATTAATCTCCTACTTTCTCAAGTAATCACCCCGATGAATCATGAAAACAATTTTAATTCGCAACTTTCTTGAATTAAATTGTTCATAACTCTTCGTTAATCGATATTTTTAACAAAACGTCTATATATATTTCAAGTCAAACCAAATATGGCTGGAAGTAATAAAGTAAATGGATAACATAATGGAAAGTAAGAAAAACATTAAAGGAATTAGTGAGATTACATCAGGGGCATGTGAATTTGTTGCTTAAACATATATTTAACGGGTAAAAAGGCAACGAAATTCTCCCAGCTTGGTTACCTTTTTGTATGCTTCAAAATAAATAGGCCTACTTTGAAAATCAAAGTTGAGTGATTTTACGTTTGGTCTCATCTACTCTTGTTTTCAGCATATCTATTCTAAATAAAAATATTTTTTAGAGGACTAATCCATACAGTAATGCTGCAGTTTCATTTTCTTGAAGTAATTTGGCTACCATATCTGTCACTTCGCTGTCAACACTGTATGAATGGGACAATAGCTCCTCTGAGGATAAGACTTTTGTTAGATTTAAATCACCTGTACCAACAATTGATTCAGCCTATAAGAAGGCTATTATCTTCCCGCAAAGCTGAAAAGTATATGAATCTTATGAAGATATATTATGAAAGAGTTTTCTGATGATATAATTGGTTAAAATGATATCAAGGTTTATTCCATTATACCAAGTTTGAACATAAAATTCCTTTGATAGCTGTTTGAAATAGGTGAGTTATAAACTTTATGCACATGAAAACTTATTATTATATGTTTCCATTCGGTAGAACTCTCAACTTTTCAATATACTGCCCACATTTTTATAAGTAACACTTTAGTTTTTCATTGAATATATCTTCGTAATTCACCAGCAAGCGTCCAAATCTCCTTGCCTACTTCATTTTCTAAGCCGTTTATACGTATTCATCGGGTAAACTGGGACCTTAACCATACTAACCTGTGGGGCACGTTAACCCACATTGAGAATATGAGAATTAATACTAACGAGAGAACTTGATGTCCTTCTTCGGAGAGTGCATTTTCATCCAATAGTAATATCTCCCTCGTCACCCGGGACGCCAAACCTCTTGGGCACACCTGGGGCATCTCACGACGTTCAGCAAGTATCCGTCCTCCTTCCCTCCTCGGGCCTCGTCACCTTTGCCCGGGGGGTCCTCTCCTTGCATGAGATTCTGACAGAAATTATTATCGTGAGGTTTTGGTGAATCATCACCCGGCGTCGGATTCCTGCCCCTCCCCTCCCCCAGAAGTCCATCATCGAACCTATTTTTCGTTTGAAGTGTGTCATCCTCCGACACGTCCCTGCCGCATTTCCTCACGTCGCCTAATCGACCGACTCGAGGAAGACAGGGAGAAGAAAAGAAGCCTTCGATATGCGGGCGTGGAGGGTCAATGGTCAGGCGGATGGGCAAAGGAGGACGTGGAGTCAGTACACAGGAGGGGTGTGGGTAATACATTTTCAGAAAATTTGTGGAACAGAAAATAAAAAATTGAGAGTTCACAAAAAGGATGGCAGGAAAATGTAACGAGAAGGTAAAAGAACTCTGTTATTTTCCATTAGTTAGTCCTCGACTTGAGTATGCTTTGAAAGCATGGGAACCCCACCGGGAAGGTTTAGTTTTGGAATTAGATCGAGTGCAAAGTAAAACTGCCCTACATCTGAAAGGTTGCTGCGGTCAACTTAGAAGTGTGTGACGGAGTTATTGGAGGAATTAGAATGGGATCCACTCGTTAATCGAAGGTCGAAATATAGGCTAAATTTGCTCTGTAAATTTGAGGCAGATCACCTGAGCAAAGAGTTCAAATAGCTCTGTCACACTACGGTAGATCAGATCACGAACTTAGATAAGATAATCTTTTATGGCAAAACTTTGTGGAACTCCTTCATGATTACACTTAGAAATAAAAACTTTGCAATTCCACATAAACAAAACACACTTTAATGCACGGCCGATTTCATTACATAGTAACATCATCAAGGTATCATGACCTGATGATTTCACTATGTAACATGAAACCGGTAGTGCATTAAAGTATGTTTTGTTTATGTGGAATTGCAATGTTTTTATTTCTAAGTGTAATCACGAACTTAGAATTAGGGAGAGAGATGTAGAACGGACAGATTTAAAATATATTATTTCCTCGACAGTTTAGAGTTCAAATTACATAGAATCACGAGGACTGAGAGGATAGTTTGAATCGGTAGGGTATATAATTTGTACTTATTTTTCATGCATCATAATTATACGTAGTTCAATATGCATACTTTACATTCCGGAATTATATGAATATTGTTAAGCATATTATAGCATATGCCTATGCATTTGAATGTATTTTAGAAAATTCAAGCGAAATCTCAGCTATAAACTTGACCATCGGCTGTATTTTAAATTATTCTTCTTTTGTCAAATTTTTCGATACACAATCGATCATTAAGGAACATAAACACACATGAATTGATTTATTATATTTCATAAAATTACCTAGAAAAATTATGTTGCTCTTAAATGTCGCTATAAAATCAAGAGGTAGTAACAAACGACAATTGCTGGTTGAATTGTATATATTTTACAGTCAAGCAAAAAAATGGGCGTCTTTCAGGGTATAATATAGGTGCTAGGTTTGCAAGAGGTATAGAATCGAAATGAACCATACGGGAGCGAATGTAATGAGATAAAATCTATAGATTCAGCCGTAACTCTTCGGAATCTACTTATAATTGGTGACAAAACATTTGTTTAATCCCCAAGAGATTTTATTGGTGATCGACCGAGGTTTCGACGTCAAAGCGTCATCGTCAGTCCGTTAAACTAATAAAAACTTCATCATCATCAGTACTTCAATCCGAAGATTGGTTTACTGCAGCCCAACGCAGCAGGGCTGTTATATGTCCTCTTGCCGGACCGATGCTATGCGCTTGGTGAAGCTGCCGCCTTCCACCAGGGGTTGCGTGTATTGTTTTTTTCGGTGCTTTTTTCGGAGAAAATTTTCGTCGTCACCGAGGCTCGAACCGGCGACACTCCGCAACCCCCAGTTCCGTAGTCCAGCACGCTACCTACTAGGCTACCACCTGCCTCTGCCTAATGCAATTCTTCGTCTAATATTCTGGCCACTAGGTCCATTTTCCTCTATGATGCTTCCTAAAGAAGTAAACTTTTCTACCTGTTCTAATTTATTCTCTCCTGGTAATATGTTTAACCTAGCCGTCTTACTTTTCAAGAATCTCATTACTTTCGTTTTATTACTATTAATTTTCATTCCAAACTTCATTCCAAATAGTCTGTGAAGGGCTGAAAAAGGTCTGCAGCCCTTTGGCTGAAGTTCTAAATAGGGATTGGTCTTTGGCAAATCAGACTGATTAAATGAGTTCCCCACCAACTTTTACTCCTTACTCAACCGTTTTCCTTGTATCTTTTACCATCTTCTCCTAGTACAGATTAAAAAGCACACAGAAGACAGCGGGCACCCCTGTCTTACTCGCCTACCTAATTGCGCCCATCCAGACCACCCTTATTTGCGCCTGAGACATATAAAGGTTTCCGATGAGACGCCTATTCTTCCAATTCATTCCGATTATTTGTAACACTTCTACTAGTTTAGCCCACTCTACTTTATCTAATGCCTTCTCAAAGCAGTCAAAAACATCCTGATTATATTCTATTTTCCGCTCTATCTGTGTCCTCATTACAGCTATCACACCACGGGCCCCTCTGCCTCTTCCAAAACCGAACTGATTTTCATCTAAGTATTCTTTTACCCTTCTCTCTAGTTTCTTACTGATTATTCTGAGAACTACCTTGGCTGCCTGTGGAATGAAACTCCATAATCCTTTCTTTTTCTTTGCTATTGGAATTAATATCGACCTAACGATATCTTCAGGCCATATTCCTCCATCGTAAATCCCTTTAATTAGCTCGTAAAACTTTTTCCTTCCAACTTTTCTTTAGCTCTTGAGTAATTATAATAGTCCACCCCTTTTGCCTTATTCCGCAGGACCCTTTCGATCTCGCTATCTGATATTTCTTGTCCTAAGCAATCCTCATCTACTTCCCATTCTCCTTTTAAATCTAAATTCAAAGGTCTATTCTTCCTATCATAGAGTTCATCCACGTTTACATTCCATCTTTCCCGAATATCTTTCTATTCTATCGGTGTCTTTCCCTAATATCTTCCTATTATTAGTGACTTTCCCGACTTATCTCATATAGTAAGGATTTTATTTCTATCTCCTATCAAGGCTTTTACTTTCCGACATAGCAACCCCATATCTCCTTGCTCCTCTAACTTTTCCATGCACTCGCACAATTCTTTCTACCATGCCTCCTTCGCTTTATTACTTTCTCACCTGTGTTTATTATTTGCGTCTCGGTATTTACGTCTCCCGTCCCCCGTATTGATGTCTTTCCACTTTCTACACTCCGCCATCTTCCTAATTATTTCCTTCTTAACCCATGGCTCTGCAATATATGGGGGAATGGGTCCTTTTAAAAATCTGGTCTTTATATTTGAAATAGTAACTGATCGGTATTCGCTTTACATGCACGAGTTTATCGCCTCACTTGGAGTACGGACCTCGGGTCTTTGGGAACCGAGAAATACATTTTCAAAAATTATTCAGTGCATTGTTTTTTTGCAGTAATGGATACTTCACGTATTCCTGGAAAATCATATTCCTTGTTAAAAATATACAAAAAAGTATACCTTAATTATAGGAATCCCCAGACTATAACACTGAGTGTCTCTGGGGAGCAGTT
Organism: Rhinocypha anisoptera; assembly: GCA_011762765.2. Taxonomy (NCBI): domain Eukaryota; kingdom Metazoa; phylum Arthropoda; class Insecta; order Odonata; family Chlorocyphidae; genus Rhinocypha; species Rhinocypha anisoptera. The sequence goes on from WURS02265889.1 coordinate 8,052, forward strand.
CCGTACTCTACGTCATGTAACTTTCATCGCCGTTATGACGGTGAAGTTCAAATTTCAGACAAAGTCAGCTCGCAAAGAACTCCTCTGTAATACATTTTAGTCGTTCTCGAAATCTGAATGCATCGATTTTCAGTTTTCTCGTTGTGCCTCCGCCTTTTTCATATTTGGCTTCCTCTCTAAACTTCTTGGAAAATAATTTTGGAGCGTTTGTGGCCCTAATTAATTTTAAATGGGTTATATAAGACTTATAAGTGAAAAATAAATGTTTGCTGAACCAATTCGTAAAGAACCTGAAGAATAAGTTTGTGAGGACTTTGGAAGTGGAAATAATTGGAGCGATTTAGGATCAGATAATGGTGAAATTGAAGTGGGTGATGTTGAGGTCATATTCGACTCAGATATGACCTCTTGTGTGTGAAAGGGATGAAGATGTGACGATGGGCCGTAAAGGAGAAGTAGAAGGAAGTCATTGGGGAGTTATGTCACCACACAAATTGCAAAAAGTATACCGGAAAATACAGTTCGTAATCAAGTAATCAACTATAGCAAATGTGCTATTGATATTAAAGGTATGGGTCACCTGGCATTCAGGTACGATACGTACTCGGTGTGAAGCCAGCGAGTTCCGCACTCGGAGTGTTTAGAGTCCAATATCGCGAAGTATTCGTGGAAATGCAGCATTTCCAACGGGATGTAGAATCCTGATGCTAATTCCGGTGGTTGAAAACGGCCACCGTGTCACCACGGGGACCTTCGAGAGCTCACTGAATAGAAAGGTTACCACTCATTGCGTGAACCCCCTATCTCCCTGAAACTCACTTAATCCCCAGCCCTAGTACCACCCATCCGTGAGAGGTAGCTCCTTGTCTGTAACTTACCCCTGCTCCGTTAAGGTCGAGAAAACACCTCATCGTCTTCTCAGATAAGGGAGTTAGTCATGGGTGAAAGTACGGTGATAATTTGTAAGGGGAAGAGCTTCTGTTTGGACCTTGCATTTTTTGACGACATTTGTAGTTATTTTTATGCATTTTTGTAGTGATAAGTCTAACATTGTCCCGCAGGATGTGGAAGATGTTCTGCTATTTTGTTTTCCATGGAAGCGGCTTCATTCTGAGTGTAATATATGTGTCGTAATATTTGGATTTGGTTTGGCATATGCACGTATGGTGGTGGCTCATCCCCTGCCACACGCCCTTGATGCGGCTTGCAGGGTAGTACGTAGAAGTGAAGGAGATTCGTTCCACAAGTAAGGTTTTTGCTTCATGCGGGCGAGAGAATGCCATGCGATTATGACTAGCTATAGGTACACTTGACATGAGCATCTTCCTTGACTTGGGGGATATACAAGCGTTCCCTGAGTTACGTAAACCTCAACTTGTGTAAATCAGAACTTACGTAAATTGCCGCTGTCCAAGAAAATGACGTTATGGAGAAAATATCGCTGGGAATGATTTTTAATGTGATAATCACAGCATGTTGCGTCACTTACCAAAGAAATTTAATATACTTTCGTAAATATCCATCGATTGATTATTCAAATCTCTGTAGTCAGAACAATGTTTTTCCGCGTTTCTCCACATCTACTGTTATTATCAGAGTAATTTCTGACACACGTAAATTTTTACTTGTTGTATCTGGCACTGGAACGAATTAATTACGTAATTCGGGGTCCGCCTGTAATAACATTTACTGGTTACCAAAGACACATTTATAAATTATCTTTTCCTTTATTCATGTATATTTATTCGTAAATTTTGCTAGAACCTGCGTGTCGCTTTTTAATTTTACCCCAAATCATTGGTGCCACCTTGATAATTAAAAGAGACTGTATTAATATAATATTCTAAAAGTATAACATTTCTCAATGTAAGATAAGTAGCCTATTGGGGTCTTAAAATATTACATCACTTGGTGGTGCAATTCTATAATTTATCTTTTCCAAACAAACCGAATAAAAATTGACTGAAAAAGATTTTTGAGGTTTGATTTTAGACCCAGAGGTGGAAGGGAGGAAACGGAACGGATAACAATATGGGAAGGTCGTGGAAGATCCGCTTTGAAGGGGGAAGATGAGGTTTATCACCAATAGTGCCTCCGAGTTGAAGCCCTCACTTAGCTTGAGGTTATCACAAGCGTGGTAAGCAGCGGAATGAATGGAACGCTATAGCTAGCCATAAACTTCTCTGAGTAGACAACTACATAGTAGAATTCCGTAATGCACAAAATATAGGTGTTAACTTTGATTTATTTCTACTGAAAAATATAATCACGACCGGTTAATCGTCACCATATGATGAAGATTATCGTCGAAACCGGTCGCGTTTGTGATTTTCTGTTTAAATACATCAAAGTTAACTCCTGTATATATATATATATACATATACATATGCATATATATATATTTTGTGGCTGCAGCTAACAATAATAATATAATTAAAATAGTCATAATGTTGGTTCTCTCTCCTGTTGGCAATCGTATGCTACACAATACGTATAATACAATTTTTAAAACAGCTCCTTTACAAATTTCTAAAATATTATCTGGATCACACTTGCTGACAGGTGTATACAGAACGAATCCGTCCCCTGCATAATGGCAAACCAAGTAGTTACCTTGGTGACAAGCTCCTTCTTCCCACGAAAGAATGCATCGCACCATCCCACAGTTCATTATATGAATGCTCGAAGAATAATGATAAGAACGCGGTCTGTGGTGGCAGGGTGTGGAGTGGGCATAGGCTCGTTATTACTGGGGTTCAATGATAGAATGCCTTGTAGTACGGGGAACAGACGTTAGTGAAAATTTTATTCTAATTTGGTCACATAGTAATTTCTTTCTAATCAGCAGTTGCTCAGGTGAGTCGAGATGGCGCCGTGATTAAATATTTTTTTTTAATTTTCCTCGGATGCCGGGTCCACAAACATCAGGCCTTCTCTCTCTCGGCCCGGGAAGTGCAATGGGATATGTGATCATTAGCTGTTATTCATATTTTTAAAAATGCGTTATGACGGGGCTCCCTAGGATGAGTTTTACCTTTCTCTTCACAAGGATGGAATTGAATTTATCTTCTTATATCCCTCTGATAATTACACGGGGACGACGGAATTGGTCGGGAGGCATTTATTGACGCCCGATGTAATGATAATGCGACTCAGACATCTGACAATAGTGCTGCATAAATTATAATTGTGGGACCTGGGAGAGATTGTTTGGCAAGAAATTGTTTCATATGTCCACCATTCTTTCGGTGTATTTCTCCCATTTCACCCTCTTAGACCACTCTGCAGTAAATTTCATCTTATGTGGAAAAACAAAGCATCCCTTCCCAGCAGGAAACGTTTCCTAAGTGTGTCGCCATAGTCAATCCAGTTTAAACATGCAAATACAATCATTTTTTAAAGTACGTCGCAGTTGTCGGAAAAGTAAAATATTTTGCAAGTTATCCCGAACTTCAAATAAGCTCATTCTGACAGTTCGAGTTGAGTTGTGTGTTAGCGGTGGTGAACGAAGGAGGGCAATTGAGCAAAGATAAGATGGCCACCAAACACCCGGCGGGAACTATTTGGATTGTAATAAATTGATTGCTAATTGATTGATTGATGCTAATTTTTGTTATAGATACTGATGCTTAATGTTTAAATTATTAATATATTTCACGACATTATATTTTCATTTTCTATGTGTACTCCTGGTAAGCCACTCTTTTTAAAGGTTAAAAATATATCTCGTCCTTCAGTTCATATCCTTACTTTTGCCTTTTTTGATATACTGATATATTCCATTGTGATATGCCATTACGATATGATGTGCCATTATGATATATTCTCACCTCTTCCCTGTTAATTTTAAAGCCCATAAACATATCACCCTTAAATGTATTGATACACACCATCAGCATTATTCATACACTCTATATCTAAAGGGACGATGACACTCTACCTCTGAAATATATAATAATCTCCCTGCTAAGATTTGGCATATTTAAACACTCATGTTTCAAAAGAAATGTAAAATCTCTTCTCGAACAGAAAGCCTATTATTCACTTTAGGATTATTTTTAAATATAGAGCTATACTAGGAGCTCTTGAGACTAAATTTGCACCAAAAAAATAATATCACCATTGCTGCAAAGATTTCACTGAAAATTCCTTTGAATGTTCTCGTAGGATCAGCAGGAGAGTATTAATATCTGGTTCTATTCCATAAGTTTTTTACTTTTCAAGAATCTTCCTACTCCGAAGGATATTAAAAAATCATTCTCTAGATGAAGGCTTATTTAGGTTGTCATGTATTATAATCATATGTAATGGAATTATTTTTTCAGTAAACCTTATTTCATGAAGTGGATTCATTAAAAGTTGGAAAATTTGGGTCCATAGTGCTAATATTTTTATTTTTCCTAAATTAAATAGTCCAGTTAAAGTAGTTGCAGAGCCTTCAACTGAATTGCAACTGGTTGTAACAGCAGAGCAACCAACACTAAACCATAGCGCTGACACAAATGAGGATGTTAATGCATATGTTACAAAGCAACCCAGTTCAACCAACACCAAAGTTGTGAGGTAGGTTCATAAGAGCTGGTAGTCCTAAAATTTTTTATTAGTGTGATGTTCTATTTTCAGGGTACGCTGAGTCTCGTTCTTTATCAAATGACTTGACTAAATTTTTCTTAAATGTAGTGAATGGCAAATATAGGTCATCTGACTTCTTTCCCTTCTCTCCATTTGAGTTCCTACGTGAATGACTCAGCTGCACTACATCTTTCACTGCACCACTTCTTGCTGCCTCTCTATAAATAAACCCCCCCTTAATCATTCAACTCTCGTTGACTTTCAATAACTCACTCAAAAATCACCCTGACACATGGACACCACCTTCCCATCCACCCCACCACCAAGTACCCTCACTGTCGTAATATTCCTCATTCACACTTCATTCCATTTCCCTAAATATGATTTGTATCTATAGTTTAATTATCGTTATTTATTTATTAAATGTATTTCTGCTCTAATTATTTTTGTTTGTATTTATAATTTGTTATGTATCCAGTGTAACTGACCTAGTGTTGATTTTTGATTGATTATATAAATAAATAAAATGCAAGTCATTGAATTCACTTTTAGTGGACTTTAAGCCAAGAAAATTTGTTCTATTTTCTTATTCAGGAGTAAAAAAGGAAAGTTGCCTTTGGGGGATTTAAAAGAAACGGATATGCACTCACCCAGTAATTCAGGCAAATCTTGCCCAAAAAGTAGTGACCAAAAAAAGAAATCAGGAAAATAATGACACTTAAGGTGGAAGAGTATATGCTTAGAGAAGAAATTTACTGATCTAAAGTCTAAAGTGATGCTTCACTCAAAGAGTCAACAGTTGGTCAGCAGCAATTCTGCTGATGCCAATCTTGTTCGTATCGACTTAATTCAATGTTGTGCTGCCAAATATTACTTTTTACTTTTAATTTGTTGTTTTATATGCTGTTTACTTTAAATAGCGTAAGTTTTTAAAATTGATAAATTTGCAATAGTTTACACTAAAATTATGATAAAAAGTTGTAATTGCATTAAATAATGTTAAGATGCTGTTTACTTAAAATTTATTGTTTTATATGCTCTCCTCTCTGTCTAGGTGAAAATGTGTGATTGTGTTGTAAGGAGTTTTCACATGGAGGAACCATACCATTACTATGTAAAATAAGAATGACTGGAATTGCCCATTTTCTTGCATGATCGAATTCACGTTTTCTTGTTTTATTTTGTGAATTCATAGTGACTTGCATATTATTGAAACACTTCTCAATTGTGGTATGGTTCAAAATTTGAATATGTGATTCAATATGCAATCCACATATTGAAATTCAAACCAACTGCTAGACTGCTTGTAGGGGGATTGAGAATACTCCAGCAGTATCTGGTGGGTGGGTAGAGATTATCTGGAGAAGTTGAGTTGCTTCACCCTCACATTAAGCTTCTATTCCCTAAAAGAAGCTTGTAATGATGCCAGGAAAATGTATAAAAATGCACTGCCACATCGTCGTACCCTTCATGAATGGTACCAAACCATTGATGGATCCCCTGCATTCAGTAAAGAGGCTATGTATTACACCATCACCAGTAAAGTGGAGTTGCACAATGCCTCGCACTGGGAAGTTCACAGTGTGTGCATTGATGATGGCTATTCGAAGGAAGGTTGAAAGGACTGGTGAGCATTTATGTGGTTTGATTGACTATGGTGGAGATATCGACTTGGATGGTTTTCCTGAAGCAAAGGAGGCCTTAGTCTTTGTGATTAATGTATCAATGGCAGGTGGAAAATCCCAGTGGGGTATTTTTTGATAGACTTCTGTTGGTACGGAACAAAGATCATGACTTAAATGATAAGATGTCTATAAATTTTGCAAAAGACTGTGGCTGTGATACACAGTGTGAACTTTGATGGTGGAGCCAGCAATATATCCATGGTCTCTTGCCTCCGAAGCACTAGATTTCCAGTGGATGAATGACATTACTTATTTAGGTGTGAATTGCCTTGGTATGTTCACAAACTGTAATTGAGTATCTTGTCATTAGGCTTTTCTCATGTCATTTAGTTTTCACCTCTCACTGCTGCTCTCTAATGGTGGTACCCTTCCCAATTGTCCACCTGACTTTACACAGTGTTATTATAGTTTTTATCTTATTTAGCGAATACCTACTTCATCAATTCTTACTAGTAGCTACTTTTTTATACTTGATTACAATTTACCCAATTCTTATAAGTTCTCTGGCTGCCTTTCTATACTCATATCTTTCGTGGGTTACTTTTTTGTGAACTTGACTCCAATATGTCTTGTATTAATTCTTTAAGGCCACCTAAAAATCTTCCATATTAAGTAATTCACAGGACATCCCTTGCTGGATTTGATATTCACTGTGTAATTGGTCTTTTGTTCCGTAGCAATATGTTTTCTTTTAATAATTATGATTTGACCTGTGAATGCTACTCTGGTTAAATTTTGTAGAAATATTCTCCAAGTAGCTAAAACATTTTTGAATTTATATTTGTTTTTTCCAAGTAAAACTTTATAATAAATTACATTTTTTATTTATAATTAATTAATTATTATATGAGTAATTTTTATAACTTTTTTCATTACAATATTGCCTTTTCTTTTGTTTTCAATGCATGCTGCTGTTTCTCATATGTGTCATAACATGAAGAAATGTGATATTTATTTTTAAAAAATAGCCTTCTTATATATTAAATGCAATTTAAAAATCACTTCCTGCCACAAAGTTTATATTCAATCACCGAGATTGTGCCTGCAATGAAGTCACCAGGTGATTTACTGTGGTGACACTTTTTCCCGGCATGGCTCTGCGGAAAATTCAAGTTAAAATGAGTTGAGTCAACTCGCATGTTTTTATCTGTTTTCAAATTGCCTCAGCTCGTTATCCCAACTCGTTTTAAGTTGGTTATGGCCGCTTTTTGGTTGTTTTAACTCGTAAATTCAACCCTTTTCATATGGAACAATGTCATTTCAACTTGCAATTGTTTTGTCACTTGGTAACTAGTAACTTGTCGTATTAACTGGTTTTAACTTGCCAATGGATCATCTTGCTTCTTTTAGTTTTAACCCGTTCCATCTAGCACGTTGATGACTCGTTTCATCTGGCCTCAACTCTCTTTTTGCCAGAAATTCTAGCTCGTACCATATGGTATTGACTCGTATCATGTGGGTGAAAATCAACTCGACTCAACCCCTATCATCTAGAATGTTAATTATTCGTACCATATTGCATAAACTAGATTCATCCAGAAAACATTATATGATATCGCAATACTGATCTTAGGTATTACACATCTCTCTTATGGTTACATATAATTAATCACATGAGAAGAGAGTATTACATACCGGAAGGTGGTAAAATGAAAAAGCAAAATGCAATGAATTATTTTTATTTTATTTTTTTCTGTTCAGATCCTGAATCTTCAAGCATATGTAGCCTCTAACTCTTTTTACCTCCATGCCAAGCATGGTCTCATCTGTCCCCTTCCTCTACAAATATTCTCTATAGCAATCTGCAAAGAAAAAAATTTTGTAAATATAAAAAAATGAATTACACTGTATCCAAGATAATATGATTGCTGGCCATTCGAAATTACAAGTGATTAATGACGAATTAAAATTGCGTATGGCATGGAATAAATTATAAATATTGTTGGTCGATTGTAATTCTTTTGGGATTCTCATTACAAGGCTTAACTATTGATTAGGTAAGACAGCAGTATAAAATAACAAATTATAATGTTACAAATTTTGAAAAATCACCTGTTATGGCATTTATTTTCTCTGGCGTCAATGGGGGCTTAGGGGTTTCATTTTTTTTAGCAGGGCAGGCTTTTCCAAAAACTGAACTTTTTTGGAGTTTTTCAAAACCCCACAAAGCCACTGCTAGGTTTTTCACATATACAGCATTTGAGGTTGCTGTGGCCTCCACATTCTCCAATGTTTTCCTCTCCAGCACAACGCCTCTGCCTAAGCGAACCTAAAATATTAAGATTTGAATATCAATTACAATAAATAAAGAGCAAATATTTTACACACACACTATAGAGTGTAATGCTTTATTAAGTTGATGTAAATCTTTCTCATTTTCTGACCAAGCATAATGTTCACAGAGTGGTTATTGGTCCAAATTTCAATGAAGGAACTGATATTATATAAGTACTTATTATCATAACGAAAATGAAGTGTCAGCAAACACTCAGTTAACAAATTAAAATATAGTCAGCATAATCATAAGCACATTAGGTGACTTCCTGGAACTTATGGACATCCATAAGTACAACTGTTGTTTCCAGTTTTATGTTGTAGCTGGATGAAATTCATTACTCTGTAGCATATTTATATGAAAGGGATGAGTAGGAAGTTACCTATATTTAGTTATTGGGTTAGAGGTGGCGAGGGCGAAAGAAAGGTTGAATGTCAGAGTATTGGTATGAGCAAGCAGTAATGTTTGAAAAAATATAGTTACAAAGTAGAAAAATTCAAGTAGCACAACACGAGCAAAGAAGTGGAGAAGGGGATGAATGAAGGATGTGGCACTGGAATTAGTTGGGGGGGAGGAGGACATGCTTGGAGGTGATAGCTCAACACTGACTAAATCATTACACTGTCAGCAATTTTTATCATCCCTCAGTCTAAGTCAGCCAAGGACATACAAATTGTGCAAACTACACTTCATCTCCCTCCATCCCAATATTTGGTGAATATAGTGATACAACAAGATATTGAAATACATAGGTACAAAATAAGACGGCGGAAATTAAAGTTGTTATTATGGACATACAGGATTATTTCAGCTTCCACTAGCATGCATTTAATAAAAAATGTTAAGAGTGTAATCACAAAGTGAATATGGAATACTGATTAAGCTTAGGAAAAGTGGTGATTACCCATAAGTGGAATATTATCGCTCAAGACCCATATCTCCCAGTTAGGATAACTTTAGTTAGTGAAACGAACCAATGAGTACAATATAAACACTATAACATACTATAGCAATATAAAACACTATGTGAAATAAAATTACCATTCCATCCTCTTCAACTGGATTGGCAGCTGCCTGATGCTCTCTTCTCACCATTAATTCTAGATTAAAAGAGAGGTACACATTGAAAAAAAAATTGTAACATACAATCCCCATGAAGCTACAGTATTCTAAAGAACATACCTACATAACTATTTTGGGGTAGATGGCAAGTCAAATTTTACTTGTCACACATTCCTTGTAACAATTCTGTCATGTCTCCCTTTATTCTACTTAAAATGTTCTCCAGCATTGCTTTCAAGGAAATAAGAGCATCTAGAAGCTTCAAATTCCTCTCCTCGAGTGTCTTACATTTGCCTTGTAATTCCCTTACTTGCACCTTTAGTTTCCAATTTTCTTCGAAGTACAACGCCTTATTTCCGTTATAGGCCCGCAGCCTCGACTCCTCCTCTTCGTGTTCCTGAAGCCCATGCAATGATATATGGTCATGAGAAATTATTAAAAGAGGGGGTTATGTCTTTTGTTCTGTTAACCTCACTCACTGCCTGCGATTAACAAATGCAATTTGACAAGAATTACCAAATAAATTAATCATCTTGTAAGTATAATTACCGATAATTCCTCCGTGTCTGATGTCGCCGACACAAGCCTGTTAATTGGCGCTGATCTAACTCTTTTAGGTCCCATAATCTGGGTTTGCAATTCCTCCTCAGTTTCAGTAAAATTAAGTTAGTATATAAGAAGGAACTTTGGTTTCCATTTAGAATTTTTAGCTTCAACTTTATTGCTGAAACTGATGAGCAAACACCAGGTTTCTACTCACCGGCAACAAATAGCACCCTTGCCTGGAAGTACCCTTCCTGTTCCGCATCCGCCCACTTCACTTTGAAGCGCTTTTTGGTCCAATTACCCTCGTCAAAATTTTTAATTTCCTCCACCGGAACAATACATCTCCTTCCATCATCCAAAAATTGTAGGTATGCGAACATGTTATAGTTGATTGAAAAAATAAGAGTACATTAATTAAACTGAAAAAATGGAATGATGTTCTCTAATAATTAATTTGTTTGTATTATTATAATTTACCTCAGCTTTTGTTTAAGGAATACCAAATGGTCCGCAGCGCTATGATCGTGACGATGTCTATCGATGACTATTCTCTACTCTGGTTAGGACGATTACGACCACAAGACCTATCATGGCGACTACGCTGACTTTAGTTAATAACGACTGAAGTCAAAGGAAGTGCCGTTGTTGCAGGCGTTGGAATAATTAGAAAACGTGATTTATACATACATAGGAAACAAAATGAGCGCACGACCTTGTTAAATTTATCATAATCAGTTAAGGCAAATAAAATGCTTGAACGTACAAAAAATGTATCATTTATGTTCATGTATCGTCGCTTTGGCGGAGTATGGAAAATTCAAGTGACACGGTAGCTCAGATGGCAAGAGCATCCGACATGTAATCGGAAGGTCCCGGGTTCGATTCCTGGTCGTGGCATATTTTTTCCGTGAAAAATACTA
>WURS02265997.1:0-19109 GCA_011762765.2 Rhinocypha anisoptera
TGCACTTAAGATACGTTTACCCACCGAGGCTCTCTACTTGCCGCTGGCCCGTGGGACAGCTGCGATACGCGCCTTTTAATAATAGTTTATAAAATGTACTATGTAATATAACTTTTTACCATATTCAAAAAAATTTAAACTTAAAAAACTAAGACTCTACGAAACCAAAATAGATTTTTAACAGATTTCAAATGGCTTTATGAAAATCTACAATGTACAGTAAAATTGATTTCTCTTGATCTCAAGTTCAATTAGAGTTCATAAAAAATTTTCGATTATCAAGAAAGATAACTCTCTCTCTCACATTCAATCAAGAAAACAAAAAATGTATGTAAGTCGATATATTGGTCATGTATCTACTTACCCTAGTTTTTGGCTCAAATTTGAGTCCGAATCCAATGATGCTGTTTGCAGGTTAGTTGGGTTGAGTTGAATTGGGAGAGAGAGAGAGATAATCGGAAGACTCTCTTGGTGCGCTGAGGGTGTGATGATGATGATGATACGGTGGGCAAGCGAAAAATTGCCGATCAATGCTGATTTTGGCCAAGTGGCGAGCTGTGCGCTGAAGTAAGCAAAACGGCACTATGATGATGATGATCCCAATATACTCTCTCTCTCTCTCTCTCTTGTATGTATGTATGGTGAGTCCGTTGGGTCGATTGATTGATTGATTATTGATTAGGCCAAGCCAGGATGGACCAAAATCAAAATCCGTGACAAGGTCATCCACAAACAAACACGTGGAGAAGATTCCCGAAAATTCTTCAAGTCCAAAAAATCATAAGATCACATCAATTGATGAATATAGAATAGAGAAGCACTGCAATTACACTGTAATTAGATGATTTCACTATAGTATACTAGAGGTGAAAATGCACTTAAAAGAGATAACACAGTCGGTACTCAGAAAAAATAAGAGTCAAAAGTCCAGGTTAAACTTGAAACAACAAATTCGGTCTATAATGAGGTGTAAAAGAACTAATTTTACAATGTTAGTTTACCCGTGAGAGAAATGAGCAACAAACAAAAACAAACGGGGTCAACTTAAATATATAAAGAAGCTTCTCAAATCTTTATCAAGTTTTGTTTTTCAATGAAAGTGACAAAGAAGTGACAATTAATTAAAAATTCAAATAAATTTAAAGTTTCCAAAACAAAGAATGCTGTAAAACGATTTCTTGCCAAGGCCCAACACACCTGCTTTCATTAGCTTTGGGTTAAAACAGCTAAGCAAAATGGCGCCTTTTGGACTTGGTTGGGTAGAAATAGCACTTTTACAAGAGTAACAACATCTTTGGAACTGTGGTCTAATAAAATTGTTAACAAAATTGCTAACTGTGAAGTGAGTGAATTGTAAACACAGAGGATTGGATTCATTATCGTTCCTTTTGGTTTTATAATTTGTTGAAGATATAAAACAATCAAATAAGTTATCTTACTCTCTACATTTTATAATGGTTCCATAAATCAAGTTTTCTAAATTCATTTTTTTTAATTTTTAGTTTGGAACAACTATTTTTAAATATTTAACTTTATTTGTAATTGAAATATAATTCTGCAAGTCTGCTAATAAACTGAGTTGTAGAATGCTTTGTACAACCAGAAGAGCTGTCCATTGGATCTAAAGTACAAGGTACACTAATGAACAGACAACCACATCATCAAAATGCTCAAAATGACCTTTCCTTGGTTGCTATGCACGCGTAACACCTTCTCAGATTACCTCACCGGCGTCACCATTATCGCCACTGCAAGAAGACCCTTGAAAGAAGATTAGTTCATTTTGAAGAACAAAATCTTCCTAGATTGATAACAGCCAAAATCGTTTGTGAGATGTAAAATGCAGTGGCAATCTTTCTTCATCATTATTGTTATTTTTTGTGGTTATCAAACATCTTAGAATCGACCATGCTCAATCAAAGCTTATGAATGGTAACCATTTGGAGACAATTATCATGTCTATGCACTTCACAAATTGAATAGAGAGAGAGAATGGATTTGAGTAAAAAAGTGTCAATTGGCAAGCCTACGCACCCTAGAGGTGTGCTATTTTCTCCTTCTAGCTTTGTGCTCTCTTTAGATTAAAACCTGATGATCAATGCACGATGGCGTCTTAATGCTTAGTATGTGTGTGTATGTATGCGTGAGAGACGCAAAAGTGCTGAGAAGAGTTTTGAGTGAAGTGAGTGAGTGAGTTTTGCACACTGAAGCACAAAAGCCATCGATGATCGCCTGAAGTGTCACTATCACCCTCTCACCAGTGTTGCACGTACTAGGTTATTAGAGTGATAAACACCCTCGATGCTCGGGTGGTATATAAGCACCCGGCAGTGGTCGAAGCAAGCCATCGGTTTCCTCAGACTCTCTAAGGAAACAGGATACGATCTCCTCTTCTTCTTTGGTCTCAGGTGTTTTTGTGGTTTTCACACCAACTTTTTGGAAAGAGTCGCGAGGTTCGACACCAAACCTCAACCACCCCCACCAAAGCCGAAACATGAAGACCTCCTTGGGTCTTGTTCTTTCGGCACTTCTTGTATCGGGTATGTCACTGTTGCAATTATTCTGGAACAATTATTATTCCGGATGCTGACGCATATTTTCACCAAAATAGCGGTGTTTGGCGCAATGGCGCCACGCCAACCGATCAAGATGATGCCGGGCCAGAGCTACGTTTACCAGTACTCTGGTCGATTGGTTTCCGGAATTGCCCAACTCGACTCGAACGCTGCCGTCCTTGAGATCAAGTCGGACATCGTGCTCCAGCCTGAGCAGGATGGTCGCGTCGCTATGCAGGTAAGCTCTAACTTCATCTATCATCTACCTTTACAACTTTTTAACTATTTAGTATATAATCTTAGACTTATTTCTAATAGAGTATTAATATCTGAAGATGCTTTGTCTTAGTTAGCCCTCGGATCTATAAACATTTTAAGAGTATTGATAAGTTTGAATCTAAGGATTTTCTTATAAGATCTGAGAGATTATAGGATAATATGATTATATAAATTTAACACTGCGCTTAGCACAAAACTTAACCTATTTTAAACCTTAAACTATTTTTATTTAAAAATTTAACTAATTTTTAAGAACTATAAAAAAATTCAGTTTTTTGTTCATGTTATAAAAATTGTCAAAAAATGCCTTGGGTCAAAAGTGACCCCTAAAATCCAACCAAGTGTTAATATGTAGCTAGAATGTAACTTAATGGAAATTGTCTTGTTTGATTGGTGCAGATGACCAACATCTTGGTTGGCAAGCACAATGGCCCGGTGTCGGAACAGTTGACCGGTCGAATCGTGATCGATCACCAGCCCCAGCAACAGTACGAACAGGAGCTTGGCCGCCCAATCCGCTTCGTGTGGCACCAGAACGGTCAGGTGAAGAGCTTCGAGGCTGAGCAGAACGAGCCCGAGTGGTCCATCAACATCAAGAAGGCCGTTCTCTCCCTTCTCAACGTGCAGCTCACCCCAACCCAGGTGATCCAGCAGCAGCAGGGCAAGGTGAACACCATCTACCGCACCACCCCAGACCGTCTCGTGGTCTACCCGATCTACGAGGATGGCGTCAACGGTATCTGCGAGACCCTCTACCAGGTGACCTCTTCTGAGGATGCCTGGAGCCAGGATGAGCAGACTCGTGTGTTGAACGTGACCAAGACCCGCAACTACGCTAACTGTCTGACCATGCCCACCATTGAGAAGACCAACATTGATGTCCGTGGTGCCCCAGTCATGTGCCGCGCTGGCAAGACTTTCCCCGCTGTTGAGGGCTACTACCCGATGGGTGAGACCGAGTCTCAGCTTGGTGGCTGCCCTTACGGTCAGGCCCCCAAGGACTCTCCGGTCAACTCGTACGGCTACACCAAGTACAACATCTCAATGACCCGCGAGGGCTTCCACCAGATCGAACAGATCTACTCGGAAGGCAAGACTGTCTACGAGACCAAGGGCAAACAGATCATGGCTATTTCGCAGCAGAACATGACTCTCGTCTATGTTTTGCCCACTAGCCAGGTCGGCAATGTCAAGAGCATCAAGAGCGCTTTCGTAAGTTTGCAATTTTTTTAATCTAACATATGGGGTTCTAATTATTTGTTTTGATGATATAGGTTCACCAGGAATTGTCCTACCGTCTGCCCAAGGTAGAGGAGTCGCAGAAGTTGGAGATCCCATACTACCACCTTTTCGGTAAAATCAACAAGGAAGAGCTGAAGGACCTGATCCCTGAGCTTCTTGAGTCGGTTGCCGCTGATATCGCTGCTGGTGATGTCGCTCCCGAGTCGCAGAAGACCATGCAAAAGGTTGTCCAGTTGTCCAACGCTGTCGCCGTGCTCGATGCTCGCCAGTTGGAGCAGATCTTTGAACAGGTTGCTCAGGCTGGTCGCTCGACCCGTGCCACCGCTCAGCAGCAAATTGTCCGCAAACTCTGGCTTGATCTGATTGGCTCGGCTGGTACCTCCCAGGCTGCTATTCTTGCCAAGAAATTGTACGAACAGGATTTGATTACCACCCACGAGGCTAAGGAAATCTTTGAGGCTATCCCACAAAACCTCTTCTTGGTCGATGTCAAGGTTGTGGAGGAATACCTCAACCTCTTCCTCTCAGAGAAGGTGCAGCAGCAGCGACACCTCGCCAGCTCTCTCGGTATCACTCTCGGCAAATTGATCAACGAGGCTACTGAGAAGCAGCAGCAGCGCCCCGGTGACTTGCACGATGTTGAGTCAGTCCAGAAGCAGACTCGCGCCCAGGCTCAGATTAACGACAACATGATCCCAATGATGGCCCCAGTTTCCCGAATCCGCCGCTCGGCCCCATGGGAAGAGCACTTCAAGCACGAGCTGATCGAGAAGGAGCAGGTTGCCCAGGTTATGCAAGTCTTGCAGAAGGCTCTTCACGAAGCTCCCTCCTTCCACCAGAAGGTTACCCTGATTGAGGCTATCGCACACACTGGCATGGCTGAGGCTCTCCGAATCCTCGCGCCGTACGTCAACGACCAGGCCCCAGTTGAGGTGTTGCCAGGCTACCCAGTTGAAGACGAAGAGACCATCCCCGAGGAGCGCAACTTTGTGCGCCAGGTCGCCATCTACGCTCTGAGCCACATCGCTCGCCACCACCCACAACAGGTGTTGACCATCTTGCTCCCGATCTACCAGAACCAGTACGAGCCGTACGAACTGCGCATTGCTGCTTTCACCGTGATGATCCACTGCGACCCAGGCCGACAGGTCTTGGAGCAGATCACCTCGCAGTTGCACCGTGAGAACACTCGCCAACTCCAGTCATTTGTCATCTCTGCCTTGAAGACCGTGGCTAACGCCACCGAGCCTTCTCTCAAGAAGGTTGCTGAGGACGCCCAGTTCGCTCTTGGTCTTGCACCCAAGGTCGACCTCGGTCTGCAGTACTCCAAGATGCTTGGCAAGGGTTTCTACGATGAACAGAAGAAGCACGGTATGTCTATGATCACTGAGTGGGTTGCCAGCAACGTGTCCCAGATCCCACGATCGGGCTACTTTGCCATCCGTCAAACTGACGGCCCCTTCCACGATGTGTTGCTTGAGCTCGGCTACAACGCCAAGGGTGTCGACTCGCTCATCAAGCGATTGGTGGAGCCCAACGGTATTGTCTCTGATGCTTTCGAAGCTTACAACGGAAAGAGCAAGGACCGACGACTCAACCGCCGCAACGTTGACTCCGCTCAGCAGGCTCTCCAGGCTTTGAAGGAGAAATTGAACTTGGCTGTCCGCTCTGAGGACGAGCCCAAGGCAACCGTTTTCTTCAAGCTTTTCGAGCGAACCTCGTACTACGCTTTCGACCGCCAGTACTTGCACCAGATGATCGACTCTGCTGAGGACAGCATCAAGGACATCGTGAGCCAGTTGGTGAAGGGCAAGGCCTACCACTACGTCAAGTTGGTGATGCCCAAGCAGTTGTACCGAATGGTGCCCTCTGAGCTTGGTCTTCCAGTGATCATCACTGAACGCCACCCGACCATCCTCTCGGTCAAGATCGACCAGGCTAAGTTGGAATTGGACCAGTCCTCCAAGGCCCCACTGCCCTCGGGTGCCAACCTCACCGTGCAGATGCAGCCAAGTCTCTTGCACACCACCTACCAGTTTGTCTTTGCCCTGACCCCCGCCACCCAGGAGACTGTTGGAACTCAGATTGAGAAGACCACCCGTCTTACCGTCCCACTTGAGGTCAGCCTCGGCTACCAGCGTGCCAAGAACCAGATCTCGTGGTCTGTTGCCCCCAAGGTTCCCCTTGAAGTTTTGCACCACCACACCGAAGCCAAGACTTTCATCTCGAAGGCCTCGATTGCTGGCTCGCCCCAGCGTGACTGGCTTGAGGATGCTGTCGAGATCAAGACCAAGCAGACCCCATTCCAGTATGAGAAGCAGTACCTGAAGCAGGCTTTGGGTCTTGGTGTGCGCGTGCACGTCACCACCGAAAACAGCCGATTCAGCGAGCCATGGTACAAATCGCAGACCGCTCAGACCAAGGGATTGTGGGCCGCTTTGATTGAGCTGGCCGCCAACGACCAGATCACCCCATGCAAGGTTCACATGACCCTCGAATCCGAGTCGGAGCAGCAGGTAACTGGCTACGACTTTGCCCTTCGCTACAAGAAGATCGAGCAGCAGCAGCAGGACGAGACTGAGAATGAGACCGAGGATGACGATGAGGAGACCTACGAGGAGACCCAGATTCGTGGCAACCGACAGCAGCAGATCTGGACCCGCAACTCGCAGATGGCCCAGAAGTGGCAACAGGAGCAGAAGAAATTCTCGAAGAAGTCGATCAAGCACGCTACCCGACAGTTGATGCACGAGACCAAGCCCATCTGGAAGTCGCAGTACGAGGAGCAGCAGCAGAATGAGGAGCAATTGCCCGCCATTGTGGCCCACAACGTTCTCTTCACCATCGTTGCCCGCAGCCCACGCCCGACCTTTTACGCCGCCAACGCTCTTTTGGTCAAATCCTACGACCAGCGTGCTTACTGGCTTAAGGTGAACGCCCTGAAGCAGAGCGAGCAAGTTGAGGAGACCAAGAAGGCTCAGTTGTGCCTGGAGTCAATCGTCACCTACCCACCCATGCCCAGCGAATTCTACTACGAGCCCATTGCCAACCAGGCCCAGAAGGCACAGATCAAGGCCAAGATTGCCTTTGGTCAGGACTGCCAGACCGGTGCCAAGGTTGAGATCGATGGTGTGATGGAGAAGACCGCCGAGAAGGTGATCCGCCGCAAGGACCTCGCCACCGAGGAGGGTTCTCAGCGCGAGGAGGAATCCCAGGACTGGTTCTACCAGCAGTGCAAGATTGACCGTGCCGCTGGCCAGCCTATGTCTTACGCTTGTGAGCGTGCCATGGTAGAGAACGCATACTTCAACCAGATGGTTGTGGATGTGCACTACGAACAGGACAAGATCCCCGCCAAGCTCGCCAACCTCACCCAGAAGCTGGCTCTCGCCGCCAAGGTCGCCCTTTACAGCCACCTTGAAGAGAACCAGGTTGATGTACACAACGAGCAGGGCAAGATCCGTGTCACCGCCCAGTTCTCCAACCGATTTGCCGATATCCCAATGGCCAACATCTACGTGCAGGCCCCCAAGGAACAGGTGCACTTTGAGAAGATCCACGTGCCCTTCTTCCGACCTGTAAGTTGAATCTTCCTCTTGAAGTTTAATTTGGATAAACTAACCTGAATTGATTGAACTAGGTCTCGTCCCTTCTCTCCACCGTCCAGGTGTACAAGAACTTGTTGACCGGTTACACTCACACCACCAAGTGTGCGTTGATGGAGGACTATGTGCGCACCTTCGACAACGTGACCGTTCAGTTGACCGGCTCCCCATGCCAGTACCTCGTTGCCAAGGATTGCTCAGCCTCTGAGAAGTTCGCCGTGTTCGCACGCCAACTCGACCAGGAGAGCAAGACCAAGGCTGTGACTGTGATGATCGCCGGCAGTGAGATCCAGCTGATGCCCGCCACCTCGGCGCAGCAGCAGCAGGTGATCGTTGATGGCAAGCCAGTTGAGTTGAACACTGCCTCGAAGGCCCAGTACCAGGCTCACAACCAGGAATTGAAGGTTTACGTGCGCAAGACCGCCTCGGAGGCTACCTCGCCAATCGTTGTGGTGGCTCACCAGAAGGAGGACATCAAGGTGACCTACGATGGCAAGAACGTCAAGGTGACCGTCGGCGCTCAGTACAAGGGTCAGACCTGTGGTATCTGCGGTGACAACAACGACGAGGCCCGCGAAGAGTTCACCGGCCCCGATGCGTGCCTGTACCGTGAGGCGGAGGACTTTGTCAACTCGTACGCCCTCGCCGGTCAGCACTGCGAGCGTGCCCCAGTTGCTCAAGGCCAGAAGAACTGCCCCAAGAAGCAGGAGCTCAAATACCAGGCTAAGAACTACGGCCCATTGGCTCGATTCATCGGCCAGATGACCGACCTGAAGGAGGCCAAGAAGCAACGACGTGTTGGATACATGGATGCCCAGGCCAACCGTGAGGAGTTTGCCCGTCTGCACCAGTCCCAGGTGGAGCGACAGATGACTCGCCAGCCCGCCGGTCAGCCCATGTCGGAGATGCAGCGTCTTGGTGCATACGGTGCCACCGCCCAACAGCAGCAGTTGATGCAGCGCATGCGCACCGCCTCGATCCGCACCGCAGACAACCAGATCTGTTTCTCAGTGCAACCCGTGTTGTCCTGTGTGCAAGGTGTCTCCCGACCAGTGCAACTCCGCCAGGAGGTGGTCGGATTCCACTGTCTGCCAGCGCACTCCATCAGCGCCCAGCGATTGGCCGAGCAGGCTCAGTACCAGGTGCTCGAGATCTTCGGCAAGAAGTCGGTCGATCTGACCTCTGCCATCCAGATCCCAGTCGCCTGCCAGGCCGCTTAAGCCAATACAACCCATGTCTACCTTAACCCCCAAGACTTAAAATTATAGCACACTCAACCCAATCAACATCTCAACCCGATTAGATCATATCTGGCTGTATTCTCTGTATTTTATCCCAATTAAAAACACGTTAGGAATTTGGTATTTTAAAATCTGTCAATCTGTCTATAATGGAATTTTATGGGAAACGGGGTTTGCTTTCTCTCTCTCGCTTAATCTTATCGTCTTTATCTTACAACCCAAACCAACCAGCTTATTCATTTTAGTACAAGTGTTAATTTTAAAATATTGACTTAGAAACTTTATATAAATATAAATATAGTTCATAATGGGTGATTCTCTTTCTTTGAGAGTTCCCCGCGGACTAGAATACTGTTTTGCAAAAACTTCCAATATGTACAAGAAGAGCAATTGAAGAGTATCAATCAATCAATCAATCACTGTTCATCATTAGCATCATGCAAATGATGATGATCATTTAGATCAAAGCGTTTGCCCGAGCATTTTTCTGGCGTGTTTTCTCATTTGGCCAAAAACCAGAACTTCTTCTTCAACCGGTGGCCGTCGGGAAGTCCACGGAGAAACTTGTTGAACGAGAGCAACACCACGGAGCTTAACACCAGAATGGCACCGGTAATTGAGAATGCATCCGGTACTTCATGGAAGAAGATAATCTGGAAGATGAAGACAAAGAACGCCTCGCTGCTAGTTCGCACCACCGAGACCACTCCGGCTTCCTCGATCTGAATCGCTCGGGTGAGTAGAAGTTGAGCGTAGAAGGAGAGCAAGCCTAGCAGAGTGATGAGGTAGGGTGACCATCCGTCCAGGGGAAGGTGAAAGTCGAAGAAGGCAAAGTCGATGGCCACCATCTCGAGAAGAGCAATTACGGAGAACTTGAACAGAATTACCGATTTGTTCACCTCTTTCAACTGTAGGCGGGAGGAAAAAACAAAAGGATTGGTTAATTAATTGATTAATTAGATTTGATTAATAAGTAATCTTATCTTTTTGTTGACTCTCATACTCTTTTTATTTTTTTTGCTGTTGCATTTTGATTACTTTGATTATTAAAATAAAACTTGAAAAACTTTGGCAAATTTTATTCTCTTATCTATCTCGATTTGTCTATTTCTCTTTATCTTTTACAAGTCTATCTCTCTTTTGTCTCTTTCTACCCCCTTTTCTTCCCAAAAGATTCTCACCTTACGAATGATGATATAGACAAAGCAGCCAACCAAAGTTGCGCCCAAACTAAAAGCGGTGCCAATCATCTTGTCGGAGGTGAAAAATCCACCGGTATCTTGATCATCATAGTCATTATAGTCACCATCGGTGACATTGGAAGCCATTGTGGTTGTGGTGGTCGAAGTCCAATTTGTGGAAATAGTCTTGTTTGATCCCAAAGAGTTGTGATGGGGAAAGAGAAAGTCCACTTTGGATGCAAAGATGATGCCTACGATTGACATGAGCAGTGCGAGCACATGATACCGGCCAAAGTGTTCCTTGAGAAAGATGCGAGCAAAGACAAAGACAAAGACGGGCATCGAGAGAATGATAATGGTACTGTCCGCCATCGACATGTAACCTAGGGCTGCGTATCGACAGAAGACACTTGTGCCGCCCGCGAGACTGCGCAGTACGATCCATAGGTTTGCCATTAGGCTTCCAATCAGGGGTTGCTTCGACTCGAGGGCCAGTGGAAATGATAGAACCAGAATGCCTAAAACACACAAATTGGTAAGATATATGATTTACCTTATATCTACTCAAGTGGTTCGAAAACTAACTTGTAGCTATTGATAGATAAAAGAAAGATACAAAGAATGGGTAGTAGCAGAGTTGCGAATTTAAGAAAAACTCCGAGATGTATCGAATTATTATAGAAAATAAAACAAATTTTACTGACACTTTAAACGGCTATTTCAACCCAATTAAACAGATTCTACTATTCCGATTACAGAATGGGTAAAAGTAAAGACTTACCAAGATACCGAAAAGCAGCCATCGTTCCTGGACTGACATTTTTGACATACTTCACAACCACCGCGGTGAGTGAGAAGCAAAAGCCCGACATCACGGTGAGGCCGATTCCAAGTAGAAGTCGCCTAGTTCGGGCAACTCCAGAAACTTCGGGAAGTTCGGGAACGGGAAGTTTTTCCGGTGATTCCATTTTGACCTCCACCGAGTTTATCACTGGTGAAACAGGTGAGATTTCGGAAGTGTGAGGAGTCATGGTTCCAAGAAGAAGTAGAAGAATTAGACTTGCAAAAAAAGTTTCAAGGGAAAAATTAAAGTTGAGAAGTTCAACACTCCAGTGTATGTGTGAGAGGTTGATGTGTATGATGAGACCTCTTCACCAACCTTAAGTTTAAATACGATAAAGCCTCTTGCCTGATGTCGCCGATGTGTTCACTCTTTCACCTCCGTTATCTCGTCATACCTCCCTCTAATAATAGATTTCCGAAAAGCACGGGTTATCTCAACCATGCCCTGAGAGGTTGCGATAGGTAAAGGTAGGTGTCATGGTTGAAGCAAGCAGATTAGAGATTAGACCGGTCGGTGCCAGATATTGGCAGATCACCGCATCACCGCATGGTCCACATGTGCTCACCACTGGCTTATCTCACCCTCTCTCTCTCTCTCTCTCTCTCTCTCTCTCTCTCTCTCCCTCTCTCTCTCAGTCATACATTGAACACTATCGTACGATACCGTTCATCGTATCACAGGTAAGAGACATAGGTCCTCAACAAGAAGAGACAACATGTCTCATCTCAAAAGGTGTGTAATCTCAAAGCTGTGTATTGCGTACATAAGTATTTAATCTTAATCTCAACAAAACGATTGTATTTTGTATGTGGTAGTCAATTGGTACACTTCAAGGTTCTTGAAAAGAGATTCGGCATGGCACATCTCTATGGCGGCGAGCTTTCCTAATAGAAAAGAATGGTTCAAAGAAAGGGAAAGAGAGATTAAGAGTAAGAAAATGTGACTTTAAAATCTCAAGTGGTTTATTTTGTAATGGAGATTATTACTACATATTTTTTTTGGCAGCTACGTGACCACTTAGGAATCATCTATCTCTTTCTCACTTTCTATTTTAGGTTTACTCACTCTTTCAAACATTCTCATATAATTCAAAATTTTTCCTGTATTTGCATTCTGTATAATTGTTTTCAATATTCGGTTATCTTTCACGTCTCACGTCTCTATCTCTCACTCACTATCTCTATCGCATCTCGATTGACGCACATTGATCTCTTGCTTAACCCGTCAAAACCACTTTTCATCTAAAACCCTATCTCACCCTAGACTCCTCAAAAAGATACTTTATCTAACGACACTAACAAAAAAGAAAAGAAAAAGGATTTGGAAAGAGGATTAGCAACTGTGAGATAGCATGTCAGATCATATCATCATGCATATTAGAACCAAATGTATCTTTTGGTTATATAATTTATTTTTATTTATTACATAATCAACAATGGTACCATTTTTGGAGTCCTATTATCTTTTATCCTTTTTTGTGTGCGTTATAGATTCACAATCCAATTTTGGTTAAGCTAGGAATTTGAGTTGAAAATCGAGAACTAACTGTATACATAGCACATCACATTACATGTCTTGAGATTTCATTTTTTAGAATTTTCCACTCTCTTTATCCCTCTCCATTTCACATCTCATGTGACATATGTTATTGTTGCAAAGTGGGAAATTTTCCAAATTTTTTCTGTTTTCCAAATGATATATATATAATTTATCGTATCAAAATCTAAAATCAAAGAAATCAAAATGCAACAGGTAGCAAATAGTGATAGAGAATAATCAGAGAGAGAGAGAGAGAGGAAAACTATCATTTTTGAAACTTACTAATTTACACTTATCGTCAATAAGTTATCGACATCAATTAAATCATATGATTCAATGACCAAAAGGTTCAAAATTTTGAACTTAAACATTTTAGATTTTAACCCTCCATTTGTTCGTAGGGTCAATTTCTGACTCCAAGCTCATTGAAACCAGTATAATTCAATTAAAATTAAAAGTTACAAATGAAGCACCAATTCCACTGCATGCAAATCAATGTTTTCGGTACTATATAAACCGGAATGTAAACTAATTGAAAGTAGTTTGATATAGATAAATTTTTAAAAGTAAATACCACGTCTCATATGTACCTCAACATTTTTTTGTACATTTAGATATTTTATCGGGTTGTACATGTAAACTTGACATTGGGAAGAGTCTCTCTCTTGAGACTTCTCTTTCTCTCATTTTGTTTACAATGTACGAGGCTATTATTAGATAGATAAGCTTAATTAATTAGTGTAGCAGAAACTTATGTGGGCTGTTAATTAACCACATCAATTATATATCTCATTGTTTATAGATAGTAAATAAATTTTATTTTAGTGCTTTGGTACTGTATTTTACTATCCTGTTTCCGAGTACCTGTGGGAAAGAGTAAAATGTAAATAACACTAAATTTTTAAAATGAACTTATAAAAATGATTTTACGGTAACTGCAACGGTAATTGTAGATTTGTTTTAGTATTTTTTTTAAACATTGTATATGAATATGCCATTTTAAGGATTTCTCTTAAATCAGATGCCGTTTGTGTTGTCACTCTTTGTCTGTGTGTTTTAGCTCTAGCAGAACTCGGTGGCGTTTTACTTTATGTTTTAATTTCTCTATTTTATATTATCATCTTATACCATTATATTCTACACATCATCAAAGTTATTTCTCAGAAAATCAAAACATGACTAATCTTGTTGAATTGCATTAGGGAGTGAAAGAGAGAGAACTTACGTTGAAGCAAATAGAAATTAAGCCATGGAAGTTCGGTCAATCTGATCCGAAGTTGTGATCAAAACAAGGGGGAGTTAGTCGAAAATGATTGAGTGAATGTGGGAATTTCACTGTGAAAAGTGACAGAATGCAAACACTACCGTGACAACACGAGAAGATTGCATATGCATCATGCATCACTTTAATTCCACTATCGATAGTATCGATATAATCGCTCCTTCA
This sequence comes from Rhinocypha anisoptera, assembly GCA_011762765.2. NCBI lineage: Eukaryota > Metazoa > Arthropoda > Insecta > Odonata > Chlorocyphidae > Rhinocypha > Rhinocypha anisoptera. Next base: position 13,934 of record WURS02265997.1, read on the forward strand.
ATTGGTGATTTGGACATTATTTGAACGCAGCCTTCTGATTGGTTAGAGTTGCGCTTTTCTCCATGCAACCGAAACTTCGGATGAGCCAAAAATAAAATATTTTTATGTTTACTTTAGGACAATTCTGCAAACCCCTCGAATAATGACATCACTCTTAAGACCGACTTGTTCCAACTCGTTGGGACAGTGCCATCACTATGTTTGAGTCTATCCAAGCAAACAAGACGTCAATTACTGGAATTGATTTTGCCTTTGTTGATAAGTTTGTGAATTATCTGAATCATCAATTCCAAAATAATCGACTAAAACTGAACACTGAGAATCAACCAACAATGCCTTTTGTTTTACCTACCTACTATTTTATCTCCACAAATTTTTTTTCCATGCGCAACTCTACTGATTAGGAGTTCAAAAACCAATTTCTCAAAAGTTCCAATTTTACGCTTTGTTAGGATAACATATGTTTCTCTTGGAATTGTTAATGATGGAAGTTCAATCTCTGAAGAGAAAGCGTCATTAGAATTCGTGAAACTGTATACATACTACATCTGTATGTATACTACATTCTGAAAATTAAATTTTATTTTAAATATTTTCATCAGTTGTTGCAAAAATATGTCTCCTTTTAACTATTATGCATGGTTAGATGTCACACCAATGCCTAGTTTGAAAAAATTTTATTGCAAAAAATAAGGATTACATATAAGAAATAAATCACAAAAATATAAGAAATGTTCAAGAATGATAAGAACGTGACATATCAAAGTGTGAGTAATTATCAATATATAAACCTATTTACACAAGTATCTATGACAAATTGAGGTTATCAAGGAACGAAAGGCAGGAATGATAGATTGGTTTGGACGACAAGATTAAGCTCGGTGTTTCAAGGCTTCGTGTGTCTCGAGTCGGTTCAGATTGCGAAACGTGTTTGAACAGAAGCGACACTGGTACGGAGCGGCCTCGTGTTTCTTACGATGCTCGTTCAGATGACAGAAGAGATGGAACACTCGGTCACAGTCATCACACTTAAACTGTCCACGGCCCGAGTGGCAGCAAATCACGTGACGCCGCACATCATTCTGGGTGATGAACCGCTTGGGACAGAGGTCACACCCGAACGGTCTTTCCGAGGTGGGCCGGTGACGGGCCAGAATGTGGTACTGCAGTGAGGTTCGATCCACGAACGCTCGGGGACATTGGTCACACGTAAACTCCAGCTGTCGGGTGTGGATTGATTTGACGTGTTTCTGAACCTGACCGAGTTGCCGAAAGGCCCGCGGGCAGTGTGGACAGTTGAATGGTCGGGCTCCGGTGTGGATTCGATGGTGAACGTCGCGCAGTGATCGACTGTCGAACTTTTTCGGACACGACTCCTCCAGGCATGGCCAGCGTTTTGGAGGGCGACCAAACACGAATGTCTCTTCGTCACTCAGCTCAACACTCACTGGCTTGAGATTCACTACAGGAGAAGACACTACCGGTGACTCATTTCCGGCGCAACTACTCTCAGCGGGGTTCCCAATAATCGAATCATCAGTAGTGACATTGATCTCTTCTAACACTTCTTCGGAGCTCGATTCGCATTGAATCTCTTCAGAATAGGATTTTGCAATGGAAAGATCTATTGGTTCAACTTGCTCGTCATTCTTTTCCGAATTGTCTTGATGACACGAAGGACTAGGGGTGAGAATGATTTTGGTCGATTCTTCAGATTGTTGAGACGGAAGAGGAACTGACTTGACACATGGTGCGGAGTAGAAAATTGGCATTGGTTGACTGGGAAGAGAAACTTGTTGTTGTGGCAATGTGGAGAGTGGCCAAATTGGCAAAACCGTTTGAACTTGAGCAACACTTCCGGTTTGTGTTAAATGGTCACGAGCAGCAGTTTCATGGTTGATTAACGATCTTAACGCTGTTTTTCGGGTCTCAACCTCTTTGTAAAGATTTTCCTGAAGCACGTGAAATTTCGCCAGACTGATGTCCACCTCACGAAGCAGAGGATTCAGGTGCAAAGGCGTTGAGAACCAGAGAGGTTGACCGGTCATTTCCGACAAGAGTTGAGCATATTGCATGGCTTGTTTCGCCAAGACGTCCATCGTGCCGAGACAATTCGAAAATTGAAGCTCAAACAGTTCAAAGAAAGTCAACACTTGCTCGGGTGAGAGATGGGGAGAGAAGTGACGAGTGGTGGTTGTAGTGTGGTGTGGCTGTGCTGCAGTTAATCCCGACGAGTCCCAGCGTGCAGCTTGGGTCCTACACATACAAGGCGGTCCTACCGTGTGGTGCAACTCACTGCGCATGGGACAACATGAACAACAAGTGCTATGGGGTTGCATGTTAGCTCTATGGGCTTGTCTGTGTTTTCATGGAAGTCACAAAGTTTTCCGTGAAAAAATACAGTGCTAACAACAACAATAATTTGGGGTGTGAATTTTAAATTATTTTGTTTTTAAAAATAATGTTTGAGATGCTTGGCTCTGCCACCAGATGGCAGTGCATTTCGGTTATTTTTGTTTTTCCTCACGTGTTGAGCTGCATCCGCGTAGTCGATCACTCGTTTTCTTTGATTTTTCCTACAAATATTTCACTCTGGAGAAAGAAAACGGGGAGAAAACAATTAAAATAAAGAATAGAGACGAAAAAGGCGGAGAAAGAATTAGTATTAAAAAAATTAAAAATTAAAGAATAAGTGAGAGAGAGAAATGAGAGTTTTGGGATAAATAGCAAATAAATTAAGTGTATAAATAAAGTGCGAAATAGAGAAAAAGTTAGGTTGAAAGGAAAGTTAACATCGATTTATTTACAGGAATTACTTGGTGAGTTAGAAAGTGAAGAAGGTTGCGAGTGAGTGAGCGAGAGAGACTTAAACACAGAGAAAGGGATAGTTTTCGGATAGAAATAAGAAACAATAAAGCAAAACTTAATTAATCAATCAATCAAACATTTTCAATATAAAACAATCAAGAAGCAAAAGAACAAAGAAAATAAAAAAAAACTTTTTTTGTCACTATAATTATTAACATCATCATCATAATAATTATTACAATTCAACACTTTATGACAATGTATAACTTGATGAAATCAAAAGCAATGTCTAAAATAAGAGAGTTGCACATTTGTCTCACTCTCTATTGATGTGTGTGTATGTACTTCAGTAATTATCACATCTTCTTCTACTTGATTGATGATGACATTGAACTTCATGGTGCTGTACTGAAAAGTAAATACAAGAGAGAGAGAGAGAGAGAGAGAAGCGCATTCATTTCCGGGCGAAACGTGAGAGGGAGATGGGGAAGTTCAGAGGAGTAGAAAGGATGCCATATTTTATATATACGCACACACACATATGTATGTATGTATAAAGAGCACAGGGTTTCTTTTTTTTTGGGTACACGCGATTTTGTGATAAACTGGTCGCTTCTAATGGCAGTATGACGTCATTCTAATGCAGGGGGAACGGTTTCAAATCTTGAGCATGCGTCACAAGCATACGATACAAGACGAGCACTGACAAAAATATTTTGTCCTATGTACAACACGTTTTCTGGAAAAGGATGCATGTGACTCAAGATATCATCCATTCAGGATTTTGGACCATTTTAATTTTTCCTGGTTGGAACTAGAAGCTTTCCCGCCAGCTACTTCTAAGGAAGCTAAGGAACTCACTATCCAGGTTAACTTATGAAGACGAAGCAACGTGGAACGAAGATATCAATTGGTTTAATAAATGAGTGATGAAAAAGGGAATTTGAAAAGACGGAAGGGTAATTACGATAACATGAATGTATTTATAATTAGATAAGTGTAAAAGTGATGATAATAAAAGTTTGCCGGTCTGGTGGCGGCGGGCTAACGTCCTCGTCTGCCATCCCGGAGGTCGCGGGTTCTAATCCCGACTAGGTGGATTTTTCAATTCCCACCCATGCCCATGGTTGTCTGTTTCGTCCTTGTTATTAAAAAAAACTGTTATAGTGCCCAATGTTATTGGCCTAAGTGCTGTTTGTGAGCGATTGAAAATAAAATAAATAAATACATTTCCTAATGATGCTACCCATGACCTTTCATCTTTACATTGAACGTTGAGAAGAGAGAATCAATCCATATTTTGAATTTGTGTATCAGAGGTTGATTATTTTTATTGGACAAATTGTAAAAATCTCGTGTCTTATTTTCGATAAAGGAAGATAAAACTTCGACTGATGATTTTATATGAATCGTGTCTGAGATTACCGAAAAGTGAAATAAATTGTCACTAAAAGAAATTTCACTACGGCTATAGTCAATTGACTAATGGATTTGACAGGATATTGTTAAGGAATATTTATCAGGGGGAGATCATTTTCCACCATAATCTAACACTTATAATATAATTATCAATAAATATTACGGTCTAAACCGCCTAGGTAATTTTTTTGGCTTCAGAGTTAATCCCTCAGATATTGCCATACCTGTTACTTTAGTAGACTAGATTCATTCATTTTCAACGAATTTATTAGGAGAAAATATCGTAATCAAACATGAATTTTCTTATAAGACACATACATGTTCGCAGTTAAATTATATTTATGTTGGAAATATAAAGTCCTGTCCTAAATGTATTGATTCGATTTTCATTCATCTTTCCAAGTTTTAGACTTGAATGCCATGAAAATACCTTGAAAGTTTTCAGTTCTATTGGAGTAATATTTCGAACATCTGGCGAATTCTTATTTACATGATACAAATAAAGCTCGTTCCGAAACCTCATACTGTGGCCAGATTTCACGCATTTTCGAATAAATGACACGAAATTAAACACAAGAAAGCTACAAGCTGCCTGAGGAAACAAATATTCTCCAAAACGCAGAGAAATTCATGAAATGTGATAGCAATCTAACATAGGCAGGTTGAGCAGTGTTTACCTCACTTATCACTCCCAGTGCCTCACTCTCAAAGAAATCATTTTCAAATTTTCAGAGTTTTAAAAGCCCTGGGCGATTCCATGCATGAGGAGCCAGCTTAAAAAAAGACCAAACAAATCATATGCCCGAGGCGGGCGCGTGGTTCTAACACACACGCACGACGTACCTGTGGTTCTGTTCCGAGTCCTGCTTGGGCCCCGTCGCCACTATCGCCGGGTGTAGGTGGTGGTGCGGGATCTGGGGTTTGGAACCATAGCGTTAAGGCCGGTTCA
>WURS02266216.1:0-19107 GCA_011762765.2 Rhinocypha anisoptera
TTTGCAGGGCTTGAAAGCAGTATCACTCCGGCCAAATAGCGATGAGTGGCGTTCTAGAATACGACTAGAGTGCCCGTTAGAGTATTTGATGACGTATCCAGTGAAGCGCTCACTTGAGTGGCATTCTAGAATACGGCCCTAACTTCCATACCTAACACCGTCCATTTTCACAGGTTGTGAATATATTGCTTAAACCCTCCAATCCATACCCGTTCAGTTTCAGCAAAACTCTCATTAACCTCTCATCAACTCTCTCGCTTTATGTCTTCTTGAAATCCACAAAATAAATGATGGGGCTATACCATGTAATTCTAATAGTGTTCTAGTAATCTTTATTGCTTTCACTGTATCTTCTCCCTTTCTGAGGACTGAAGTGATTCTCATCAAGCTTATACCCTCTGTCTCCATCTCCAGTTATCCTTGTTTCAGGTAGTCCAACCACACACACATAGCTGATTTTGTTGATTTAGATGGAACTAACTAATAGAAGTTTATGTAGCAATAATAGTAACATAACCAGGACAGGGAAACATATAAGTAAGTGAATATCAATGTGGCTTCAGAAAAAAATAGATTCTGTACAGAACAGATAATTAATTTGATATCAATAAAGAAATACCTGAAGGGGGGCACAAAAGATTTTGTAATTACCTTTGTAGATTTGAAAAATTCTTATGGCTCAATTGATAAAGTCAATTTTTAAAACCGTTACCGATTTTGATTTAGATAATAAAACAAAAATTTGATGGAACAGATACTAACAGGCACTTATTCAAAAGTAAAATTCAGAGGTGAAACTTCCAAATACTTTGCAATTAAAACAGAAGTCAGACAAGGGGATGGGCTTCCACCATTGCTGTTTAACTGCAGTTTGGAAAAAGTGATAAGAGAATGGAGAAAATGTATGAAGGAAAACCAAATGCAGGAAGGAATTAAACTAGTTTATAAATAAACCAACTTGTCAGTAGATTGCTTAGCTTTTGCAGTTGACTAAGTCTTGCTGTCAGATATAGTAGAAACAGCCATCAATCAGAAGGAGACTCAGAAAGAACATGCTGAGAAAAGTGGTCTTCAAATCTTTTTTGAGAAAACAAAATATATTAGAAGTATCAAAACAACCTCCAGGAAAATGAAAACCAAATATGGCCAAATTTATAAAACAGAGAGGTTTAAGTACCCGGGAGAAGTAATCAAAAATAACACTTCAGAAAAAGCAGCAAAAGACTCAACAAAATGAAAACATCTAACTAAAGACATTACAATACAAAATCAATATCCATAAATGCTAAACTCAGACATTGTACAACAGTAATTTATCCAGAAGCTCATCAGGCATCAGAATGCCTGACTCACCGAACAGAATACCCGACACCTGGACTGGTTAGAGAAGGAGAACTGTACAGAAAATGCCATAACAATGAACTCTACATGCATGTTGAAAAAATCACAGACCCACGATTAGATAAAAAAGAATGGTCTTCTTAATGGACACCTTCAAAGAATGAATTCCAGCAGGCTCAAAGGAAAACTTCAACTACCTCTGAGAACTGAGAATTACATCCACAGATGGATTAGAGAATAAGGAGGATAAACAGGAACTCAAAATTACACCAGAAGACATTAATAAACGTTCACCATTTAGGGAATAGGCTACAAAAAAGCTAAAGTGTTTCTGTGAAAAACCCAAGATGAAGATTGGTGCTGTGTGGAGTGACAAAAGGAAAGAGAAACATCAGGGAAATAATGAAAATGATCTGGTAAGAAGTGGGAAAATTGCAGTTGCAATCAGCCTAGTCCACAGAGGTTTATTTATAAAAAAACAAATTTTTTAACATACCCAAACGCAAAAACTCACCTGTGTCAAATGCTGTTTTTAACTCGCCTTGATTAGGAACCGTAGTGTGCTGTAAATTTGGTTGAAGCTTTGAAGTACCATTCTCATGTTCTGGAATGGATGCGTTGATTTGTCTTTTCTCCTTTGGTTTATCTGCTTCAGGGGAGGAATTTGATGATGATGGTGATCCCGTTTCATCACTTTTTTCTTCACGTTGTTTACTCTTGGGTTGTAGGGTAACTTTTATTGTTTCTACACCTGTGGCTAAATTTTTCTCGTGTCTTTTATCACTTTTCGGTTCTAACCTCATGTTTTCTGAAAGTGAGTTTTGTATGTACTCTAAGGAAACACTATCATCATCGCCATAACTCCTGTTCTCAGCCCTGAAATCCTACAAAGAAATGAGAGATAGAGAAATAAAACCTTATGGTATAACAAAACCTCCATTGCGGCAAAATGATGAAAACCATTTAGTGAATGATGCTCACAAATTATGCTCATGTTTTTATGACTTGAAAGGTGTCACAGATATATATCGATGTTATTACCTGAATGAAACTTCCAAATATCCATTGAAAATGAGCATTTACATATAACCTTGAGCGTCAGTCTGTTGGAACAAGATACAAAGGCATTTTCATACCCAGAAGATAGAAATGACTGTGGCACAAAGATTGAGCTAGAAGATCTCTGGATAGAAATGTTTCACTTGTTATATCTACAGACTAAAATGCAATAATTGGAATTAGTTGTTGAGAATGGAATTTTAAAAATGACCAGAAAAGAGGACTAGGAGCTCAAAGAGTAGATATGGGTACTGTTTAACAATTGATTCACACCAGCAGAACATAAATAGAAGTCCTATGGAGGAAGGAACTAAGGAAAATGATTTTTTCCAATTAATTCCAATAAAGAAGGTAATAATAATAATAATTTTTAGTTGCTGGCATGTAAAAAATGTTTACAGAGCTTCATCAAAATTTAAGAGCAAATATTGTGGTGATAAAAAGATTAGGTTAGGTTAGTCTAGGTTACAAACATAAACATATTAAGTATACATCAGAAACTAATTTACACTGCAGAAACATTTATTCAACAGGAACTCTTTGACTTCAGTTTTTAAACATTTAGGAAAAGAAATGGCTTTAATGTCAGCTGGTAATTTATTACAAAGCAGGCAGAATGATGAGAACCTATTAAGGAAATTGAATAAGAGTGTTGATTTGTGTGTATGTTGGCTTTAATGCAGGTAGAGTAGGTGTATGACAGTGAGAGTTAATAGGGGATATGCCAGGGTTTGCCTCCCCCAAAACATGAAATATAGGCAATGAAATTACGTTAAAAAAAACTACTGAGATATCACCAAGGTGCTACTACAGAGCAGGAATAGAATAGAATTTAAAATAAGAAGGCAGGAGAAAGAACAGAATAAATGTACTATGAAGAGGGGTGTAACATGAGCTTCCTGCTTCTGGAGAAAAATTATGAGATACAGAATATTCGCAAAAAATTCGCAGAATATTCGCAAGAAAATTATCATACTTCTTTTTTTCTATGTACATAATGGCTGCAATTATCTGTGTCAAGTACAAGCTTTTAGATTGCTCAACTAATGCTAGTTAAAATAGAAGAAGTTCTATTGACCTCAATCAAATTTATTTGTTAACATAAAATTTATGAAACCTGGGTCAAGAAATAAATTTTATGATGTGAAATTACTGAAGTTTATGCATTTTTCATCCATCTTGGAAAAATTCAATGAGGTATGCTCTGAAATGATGAAACTTATCTGTCAAATTTATGCAAGAATGAGAAACTGTTCTTTGGCCTAAGCATATAGGCCTATTACTATTTAATAATTTTCTTTGTTGAGTTAAAATTGTAAGTGAATTTTGACTGCACTTAAATGGAAACTTCAAAATTATTTAGAGAATAATTATTTTTTACTGTCATTCAATAATGTTAACTCTATAAAATATACTTTGTGGAATTCCTATACTTTATTTAGGGACTATATATTTAGGGCCACCCATATATAAAACTGACCAATGTTCAAATAGTTTCATGTTATTCTTGAGTGTGTTTTTGATTGATTATCCTGGTATTAATAACAGTCACTATTGTGTAACCATTTTTTCTGCCATAGTAATAATGAATTAGTAAAACTATCTCCTCCTATGAAGTTAACTTTTGGTGTACCCCAAGGATCCCTTTTAGGACCTCTTCTGTTTCTACTTTCTATTAACGAAGTTCCAAATCACCTGTCCCACAGCAAAGCTATTCTCTATGCTGATGATACCTCCACTAAATAACAGCCAATAACCCCCAAAACCTAATTGACCCCACTAACCTGACTGTGAAGGAGATGCATCAGTAGTGCAGTAATAACAATCTTATAGTGAACAAAGAAAAAACTGCCTTCCCTCAATTCACTCATAGGAATTCCAATAAAATTAACCTCTTTCCCCATAACAATAAGAGTAATCACTCAAATAATGTAACAGACACCACGTTCCTGGGACTAATAATCTCAGACAACCTTGACTGGTCATCCCATGCTTATGCCACTGTAAAAAAAAATATCTATAGGCATATATATGCTGAGAGAGTTGGCACCTATTGTGTCATTTGATACCTTAACAAAGGTATACTATGCCAAGATTCATTTGCATATTTTGTATGGCATCATGTTCTGTGGGGTAACTCCAGCATTGCCAGAAGTCTTCTCTGCTCAGAATCAAGCCATTAAAGGCATCCATGTATCAAGTCCATATCCACACCCTAGGTAAACCCCTTTTTGCTGATGTCAATATATTAACACTCCCATCCCTTTATATATTACCATGCGTTTACTTTGTTAGAGCAAACCTTAAAAAAAGTTTCCAACTAATGGTGATTACCGTGATTATTCCACTTGTTCAAGATATAACATACACAAAATTCAATACCTCAAGTTCCCAAGTCGAGTAAGAGGTCCCTACCACTTACCCACTAGTATATTTGATAAAATTCCCAATGAAATTAAAGATATCAACCCACCTGAAAAATTTAAAATGAGGGTAAAAAAAATTCTTCGAAATAAATGTAATTATAGTGTCAGTGACTTTTTGGATTACTCAATGTCAAATTTGTAAAGTAATCTTTATTGTGTAATTTGTAATCCTCATGACGTAGCTATACAAATATAGTTTGCCAATCAGTGAATTAAAATATCATTATCATATTAAGATCGAATGCTCACCTCCTGAGATGCTAACTGAAGAACATCGGCTAGTACAGGTCCATTTATATCACTTCTTCTTATTTTAAGATCCTGACATAACTTTTCTCTTCCCATGTAATGGTATTCCTTGTCATGATATGTTTCTTGATCAAACACGGATAATGTATAATCGAGATGAAAATACTCCAAAAATTCTCGTACTAAACAGCTTATGAGCTCTCCTTCGGAAGTGCTAAGAAAATCTTTCAATGGCTGATTCAAAAAAGGCGTTTTATTCTGAAATGACAAAAATGAACATTAAAAACAAAAAGCAGATGAAAATTATTCAAAAAGGAATCAAAATTCGTTTGAAGGGAATTGAATGAATCAAAGTGGTTAAATATCTGTATAGTAAACGTGATTACATTTATTTCAGTTAAGCGAATAATCCACCATGAATATTTAACGTTGTTATTTTGGAAACAATAATAAATGGTTGATCGTCTGTCGTCGTAAAAGCTCACCGGAGAAACATTCTAGTATAGGAAACATGTAGGCATTTGTCCAATTGTGTTTGCTGTCAATGAAAAACTTGACAAAAGAAAAATATCATAAGACCGCAGGGTAAAAGCAAAAAAAAAAAAAAAACAATTATCCCTAAGTATCGAAATATTTCTCTTTTTACCTGGTAAATGAGACGTCAAGATGTCATTGTAAAAAAGCACAAAAGTTTTGATCAAAAAACAATTTTCTCCCTTTTTACCGGGCAATCGAGACTTGAGAGAAGTTGTCTATTAGCATCGAAAAAATTTGAAATATTATATGTAAATTCAAAAATGTTAAATCTGATTGATTAAAATACAACTTCATTTACCTCGATTGATTCTTGTTCTTCTAATGCTAGAAAAACACTGGCACGTAGTTCAGCCTGAAAAAATCTGGTATTTAGTTTTTTATGAGAATGTGTGAACCAAAAAAATAAGAATATTACCTACTTTAATTTTTGCGAGAGCACCGTTTTTCTCCAATGTATGTGCTACCAAATCTCTTAATTCCGTAAGACCTTCTTCGGATTTTATCTCAGACATTTTAAAAATAAAACCTACTACCAAATATTGCTTTGCAGATATTTCACTTATAGACCGGCGGCAACTTCCTTACAATTACTTTTGAAGCGGGCTTCTATAAAGACAAACCATAATTAACCATACTTAAAACATAAATACAGAAACAGATGTTTAAAACTCTTTCGACAACGTTAACAACCGAGAAACTAATCCAAACAAAACAGATACGAAACTCCGCACAACCAATAGGAAACCATAGGGAAAATTGTACACAACCCACTTATGAAGCTTGAAAACGTTTTGAATAGCATACAGCGGTTAACATCAGTTAACATTAAGTCACTGAATTTTATTACAACGAACAAATGGCTAATGAAGTTGTGCCATAACGGGAGAGGCCTGGGTCAGTTACTTTTCGTTCCGCAGTAATATTGTCGAGAGATTTCTGCCAAACGGAATGTCTGCTTTTACAAGTAAGTTGTGAATTTTAATTTAAAGTTGTAATTTCATATATTTAGAAACATGAAATGATTATGAAATATGATCCATATAAGTGAAAATTTTATTTAGAACCAAGACCAATGTAAGGTCATAGCTGCTGGTACTGCGCGAAATATTTGAGTTAAGGAAATATTTCCTCCAGCTTGGGTTAGTAGTAGTTTTTCAAACTTTCGAAAAATGTTGGTTATTTTTACTTTAATGTTTTTACTTGACCTTTAAGGAAATTTTAGTGACTTAAAAAAATCTGAGTTTTATAAAGAACCTGAAGTTGTTACGGAAGGACAGCATAAAAAACTTTCTTCGGCATCTACGTCAGAAAACAAAGGGCATTGTTCCTCAGTAAATAATGTCCTGGTTAATCCGCGACAAGTAAGTATATATTTATATGCCGTAATAACTAAGTAATTTACAATTTTATTAATGATATGCTGCGGCCATGAACTTTCAATCCTACCCAAGTAGCCGAATAATATTGGGCGCTGATTGGCTGACCACTGGCTTGATGTGAACCAACACATAGGGTAGGGAACTAACACTGGGTAGGATATCGAACCAAAATTCACCCAATATTTCCACTCTATATATTTTCACTAACACATTTCCAAACAGCATAGTACAAAATATCACTCATTTTTAGTATATCACACTAATATGTATATTATCCCTTTATGCTCTGCCTGAAGTTACATTGTGATGAAATCTGGTAGTTGTGATTAAGGTGTCCACCAATAAACCCATCACGCATGATTTTACGTTAAAATCACGTCTGGGTCATAGCCATGGTGTCAGGTAATCCATTCAAAAGAAGCTAGTTGGTTCCAACATGGTAGGATGTTTATTCTAAATCTTAAATAATATAAATAAAAATTGGTAAAAAAGTAGGCCTTTGGTATCTTGAGGCACCACTGTATAACTAACCAGAAAAACGTGAAATCCTAATGATCCATATATAAAAAATGCATTTATTATAGTGCATGTGAAAATCAAATTCACATAACTGCTGCTTAACGCAAAGGTTTCGGGGTCGAGTTCCGCATAGGACATGGGTGTTGCATTCACCAATTCCCTTGCATTCACCAGGGCCCTTTTTATGATTTGAAAGGTACAAAATAACCATCGTCATCACAAAAATAAACTACTGCTGTTATGTATGCAAAAGGTGTTAAACATCTATAAATATCGTCTTGTTCTTTCAGAGAGGCAATCCGCTGCTTAAATCTATCAGAAATGTACCTTGGGAGTTTGAGGAAAATTTAGTGCCAGATTATGTCATGGGTCAAACAACATGTGCTTTGTTCTTAAGCCTCCGTTACCATATTCTCAATCCTGATTATATTCATGAAAGGCTCAAACAACTGGGACAGCTGTATGAACTTAGGGTTCTCCTCGTTCAGGTATAGTATTCCCCTTTTTGTTTGCTAATCTACACCTATGTCCAATGCCATATACATATAATTATAAATGTTAACTTGAGCTTGAGATTATCAATTTGTAACAATTATTGTGACATTTTGTGTGGTTGTACCTCTGGCGTGGCAAAGAAAAACAAACCATTCATGTAACATTTAAAAAAAATTAACTTGACTTTTTAATCTATTGCCACAACAGTCAAGTAAGGTCAGTGTCAAAAGATTTGAAAAGATATTTCAGGCATGGCTACTTTCCAATGAATTTTATTCAATTAATGATTTCCTTGAATATAAAAATATTAATGTTAAGTTTCTAACTTTGTAAATTTTGTGATGTATATTTTATGTGTATTTTGTTTACTCATTTTATGCATTGTATTATTCAGGTTGCATATTTAATTGACAAAGACTTTTCACATGTTGTGTTTAATGTTGAATAAAATTACTGTTATTACTATGTATTGTATTTTTAATATTAGACAGCCCTTTTCTGATTTAAATTTCATTCCTAAATCCAGCTATGAACCAATATGTGAAGTTTTCAATAGCATCGATCTCTCTTAAATATGTAATTTCTTCTCTGTAAATTCTTTTACCTCATTTTTGCTTTGAACTGCTCTACATATTAAAATTGTAAATGCCACTTCTGCAGATAGATGCCCAGGACTCCCACCATGCTTTGAAGCACCTGACCCGCGTGTGTCTGTTGGCGAATCTCACTTTAATGCTGGCATGGAATGCAGAAGAAGCCGGAAGAATAATCGAGACTTACAAGATATTCGAAAATAAACCACCGGATTTGATTATGGAAAAGAAGGAAGACGACCCGTTCCAGAAAGTTAGTATGACCACTACCACGTGTACTCTTTTCACTCGGATTTTATCTGGAGAGAAAGGGGTGAGGAGATGAATAATCCCGTGGAAAAAGTTGAAACAAGAGAGAGACTGGGAGATGATGGTAAAGGAGGGATAAGCACAGAATTGACAACTTGCAGTGGGTTAAAAACGGCAGAAATTATATACCCATTTTAAAGAGTGGAAGGTCAAGGAGAGGGGAATGGCTTATGTGCGAAAATTCAGTTACAACTTGGTTGTTATGGGTCACCCATTTTAAAATCTCTCAAATCGAGTCCCAATCCCTTATTTTCAATGTGTGGAACAACTAGTTTATAATGATTAATGTGTCTAATTTAGGATCAAGTGATTTGCTAACGTAATGACAAATTTTTGTTCAAGAAACACGTTTGATGTTCTTGGCTTGAAATTTCAGAGAAAGCAGTCTATAATCTACAGACAGGCAGTAAACTTTCCCTAGAAGTCTAGAATTGAATTAAGACTCCAAATGCCGACTGGGTTAGCCTGGTGGGTAGTGTGTTCGCCGGCTAACCCAAAGGATTGCGGGTTCGAATCCCGCCCTGGGCATGGATGTTGTGTTTGTGCAGATTGGTTTTTTCTATGAATTGAAGAGGTGCGAAATGACCATAGCCGTCGAAGCACCCTGTAAACAAAAATAGTACTGCTACTACTAAGACTCCAAATTTCCATACTAATTACCCCCATACATTTTATTCCTAGGTATCTACTTTGTTTTCTAAACTCATTCATTAATTGTTGTTAAACAAGCCAAAGAAAGGTTTTTGATGGAAATTGATGGCAACTACAAGTAATTTTCAGTGACTTAGTCTTATTTGTTCTGTCTGACTTGCCAATTTCCGATGGACAATGTTAGAAACTCTTAGGAGTTTTCAGTGGCTGTTCCTCTTATTTATTCTGTCTGACTTGCCAATTTCTAAATTATCTATCATTTTATTAGTCTAATGACAAATGAAAAGTAATGTAATTGAATTGCTACACAATGGCTTCCTATACTAATAAAATCATAATTGCTACTGTGAATGAATAATATATTACATAAAATGCTTGAATAGTACCATTATTAATGATTCAAAATTGTTGACCAGTTTCTAAAGTCAGCTTGATATAAGTATTCTATGAATAACATTTTCATAAATTTTTTATTATCCAACATGAATGGTAGCTTTTGGTAATGTTATTTCAGATGTAGCAAAATTTTCACATGTCAATTTATATTTGTACCTATGTAAATACGTATTTCTTTTATTGCAGCTCATAAGTGCTCTTACTTCTGTTCGTTCAGTTAACAAAACAGACGCTAATACTCTTCTTTCTACGATGGGATCTATGGAACGTATTTTAAAGGCATCTAAGGATGAGTTGGCTCTTTGCCCTGGTCTTGGACCACAGAAAGCTGTACGACTGCACAAAGTACTACATATGCCTTTTATTTGTGAAGGATCTCCTAAAACTAAATCAGCTCAGCTTAGTAAGACACCAAAAAAAACTATAGAAGAAAATAGTAACATTAAGTGAAAAAGGTATGGAAACCAACTTTGTACCATAATTGATTATCTAACGTCCAGCAGATCATTCGAAATCTAGTGGTTGCAATTGTTGTTGCAGAAGTCTTAAAGTGAAAAATTTCATGTCATTCTTGCATTACAATTTTATGCCAGTGATTATTCTATTGTTTCTGCAAATGTGTGTGTTGTGGTAGCCATATATTGTAATTATGAACTAATTTTATATGAAGGATCTCAAGTTTCCCCGGCAAATAGATTGGAGGAAGATTTCTTGGGTTTCCATCTGGGTCCAGGGGTTGTTTTCCACCGACGTTTCGAAGACTAAGTCCGCCATCGTCCTCAGGGTGATGATGATCTTCATCTACCCTGAAGGTGATGGCGGACTTATGAGGGTGACCTGAAAAGTTTCCGACCCAACAAAGATACAAGACATTTTTTTTTATTTTTCAACATAGTCTCCTTGTTACTCTACACACTTCTACCAAAGATGCTCCCATCTCTGTAACCCCTCCAAAAACTACTCAGCGTTTTTCTCTGCAAAATAATTGTTCACAAAGATGATTGCCTCTTCATTTGACAACAATCTCTGTCCTCCGAGGGCAATTCTTAGATGAGGGAACAAAAAGAAGTCGCTTGGGGCTAGATCTGGAGAGTAATGTGGATGGTCAAGCAGTTCAAACCGTAATTCATGGATTTTTGCCATGGAAACCGCTGAGGTGTGACACAGTGCGTTGTATTGGTGAAAAAAGATTTTCTTTTTCTGCAAATTTGGCCGTTTTTCCGCTTGTCAAGTAATGATGCGTAGTATGCTCCTGTAATGGTTTATCCTTTTTGAAGTTAATCGATTAAAATAACTCCATGACTATCCCAAAAAACAGTCGCCATCACTTTCCCAGCCGAAAAAAGTTTTTGCTTTTTTTTGGAGCAGGTTCCCCCTGTGCAGCCCACTGTTTGGACTGTATTTTTGTTTCGTGCGTATAATTGTATATCCAAATTTAATCTACAATTATTAATCGGCGCCATAACTCGGATAAAAAAAATTCAGAAAAAATGTATTGTATCTTTGTTGGGTCGGAAACTTTTCAGACCACCCGTAGATTACGATCTCTTCAGGGACCAGTTCTTCAGAAGAACACAAGCCTGTTTAAGGCTTTACTGACGTCGAAAAATTCCCGCACAGTGCAACTTGGTGTTGATTGAATTAAAACAGGCTGTATTCAAATCACATGTACACCAGCTGGTGTGCAGCATAATGCTCGCAGCGAAAGGTGTATTGTGTTGGTGATAGGATATCCTTTGTTTCCAAGTGTGAAAAGATGCTGGGCAGCTGCATCCTTGGAGCCAGCAATGCTCTTTGGAGTGGAGGGAGAGAGAAGAGAGCGACATTTTGGAACTCAGATATTACAGTAGTCAGTGTACTCACTTTGTATATATATATATATATATATATTTCTCTCACCGTCTGTCTTTTCTTTGTAGGTGTGTACTTAATTCACCCAAAGCAAATTGAACATTTCATTGCAAACCTTTTTTTTGTTCAGTCAGGAATTATGACAGTGTACTCTGGATGATGTTGATGATGAAGGATGATGTGAACATAATATTTAAAAAAAACCTTTATTCCAGAATCAGAAAAGACAAATGGAAACATTGTTTCAGGAAAAACCACAAAGAAAGGGCACATAACATGTCAACCTTTGCAATATGAAGATACAACACTTGAATAAAATCAATTGTGAGCGAGGTTACTCGGAGGAATATCGACATAATCGAAATAAAATTGTCGAATTAAACCTAGTGTTTTTATTTCAATTAATACAACACTTGAATGAACAATGTTTGTGAGATAAATTGGATATCAAGTAGACAATCTCTTTAACCAGAGCCTGTGCAACTAGAGTAGAAAATGATGAAACTAAAAGATTCAGCTTTCCCTTGTAAAATTCACCACACCATGAGGGGGGGAGGAATATTGAAAAATGAAAGCAGACCTATTTTGAACTGAACAATGGTCTCATTTATTTTCTCCAGGTGGCCAGATGACACAACTGTGAGCCAGTGTTTTGGCTTGTATTTACAGGTTGATAGTGCCTTCTTAAGTTCCTCAGCAATGAAAATGGAAACAATAGTAGAGCATGGCAATACAAATCATTCTTTCTGCTGACACTTTTTCCCTTTTCATAAAGATGTAGTAGTGCCCAAAGCACTTGTTTTACATCATTTAATAAGGGTTATTTTTCAGCAGTTCTCACAGCTTGTTTCAAATCAGTGATGGCCATATCAATGTCTTCCTTAGTCGTTTCTCTCCCTATACTCAATCTGATTGCACTCCTTGCTAGGACTTGTGGAACTCCTGATGCCAAAAGGATTGCTGGAAAAAAAAGTATTTTATGAAATTACACATACGTAATTGAAATGTGAAATAGATTTTTTTAGTTCACAAAGCAATAAGAGTATGATACCACAAGTATGACACCTGGTGATATCAGAGCATTAGGGTGTTTATGATGGTGATACAACTGATCAACATAAACATTTTGATGCAAACTTCTGTATGCCCATTATATTTGCATGTTAGTTATAAATAAGTTGGGAGTATGCGGATAGCATAAAAACTGGATTGGAAAGGGTAAACTTCAGTATTGTTGCTTTTACTTATATGTAAACTAATTAATGATTCAACATGTACTGAATGATAACCCTGAAGTGCTGAAAGGTTCTCAATTTTTTTCAGAGTATTTGGGGGTACTAGATTGAAAATTGATGTATGGTAAATTTTCTTCCTAGATATAGTTTCACTTCAGCATGGCAAGGTAAAACTATAACCTGAATGAAAAGCAAAACACATGGTAAGTGTTTTGCTTTTCATTCATAATGAATTGGTTCCACCAAGTTACGCCTGAATCCATCGACTATAACCTGAATGTTGAATTCACATATAATGTAGTATTTTAACTGTGTTTAGTGAGTCTGTTCCGTTTCTTATTTCTGAGTGCATTCATTTATCCTGGGTCCATGTGAAGCTGTGGTAAGGTCACCTTAACCAGTTTCAATTTATTTTGGAAGTGCTTTTTCATTGTAATGGTAAATGAAGTACCATACTATAAGGCCTCAATTTATTGTGATTTGTAACATTTAAAAAGTACCTCTAAATTAAGATTCACCTGTTTAAATTCATTATACAATACACCCATACCGTTTTCTAAACAGTATTAAAACATGTATACACACCGAAATTCATGATTTACATAAATGTTTTAAGGGTTTATAAAAAAATTATATGTAATATGCTTGAACTAAGTTATTATATTTTAAGAAACATAATTTTTTCTCATTCTAACTTTTTGGCCCTCCCCATGGACTACGACCTTGATGTGGTGGAAGGGCTTGTGTATTCCAATGACCCATAGAGCTTCCCTGGCAGGAGCAATTATTTTGCTCCTGGTAGGGTCACCCATGCCGGATAGGTCGAAAGGTAGGAGCCAGACGAAAGGTAGTCCACGCAGCCTTCGCTCCTAGGTGAGGCGGCTGCAATGCGTCAGATCCCCAGTGGGTCAGCTATTTAAGTGATGGTGTCACTTGAAAAACACTATTGAGGCAGGAATCGGAAAGGCCACCTCAATTATATATTTCCAAGATTATGATGAGTCAAATAATGAAAATGAATCCTGGAAACTACGGGACTCAGCCCCCTGGGGCGGGTGTCGTGGCTGCCAGCGGGGGATGCAAGGCTCGCGCGGTCGTCATCTCACAAAATCCTTGCGATACCAATACAAATACCAACACCACCGCTCAAGAGAAGACAACGAGGAGGGAAGGAATGATTTCGGTAGGGACGTGGAATGTGAGGACAATGTTAAGATCAGGCGGGAAAGGTGAGGTCTGTGGGAAGGGGGGGGAGGTTGACTTCCGAGTCGTGCATGGGGACGGGACAGTTGCAAATTGGGGCTAGGTCTGTGTGGGAGGGGGGAGAGGATGGAAGGGTAGTCCGGGTATACAGGAGACACGTGGAGAGAGATGAGGGAAGGACCCCCGCGGCGTCGTCACCGTCACGATTCGAGGCGGTTCGTGTCGTCTCTCTGGCGTATAAATAAATACCCAGGAGTCTCGCACGACCGAGCACGGGGGGGAGGGGGGAGGGAGAGCGTGTGGGGGTACGCCGCCCAAGTCGGACGGGTTGATCGGTCACAGGAAGGGTGATGTGCGCTTCGCCCGTTCCCGTCTCGAACCCGTCTCCTAGGCAGGGGCGTGGTTCGCTCAAGATTCAGCGTACGTAGAGCCGAAAAATTTTCCTCGATCGCAAACGCATTCTCGTCGAATAGTTTTCTTGGGACGTTCGACAGTTCAATCGTCGCTTTGACGATGCTCAATAGAACGCGTGACCTTTGGAGAGTCGAAGCTTCGGGTACTAAACCTGTGGGCGTTATAATAACTTTACTTCACTGATAAAATTCGTCCTGCGGTGAAGGCGACGGTAAGTTCACTGCTAAATGTTGGATATCACAGACCCAGGAATATAATGGAAGGTAAAAATAGAGGGGAAGTCCCAGCGGGGAAGACCGAAGGACAATTTTATAGGGCAGATAATCGGAGACGTTAGAAAGAAGACCTACCGAGTGGTATGAGACTAGACACGAAAGGGTGGAGGGCTGCAGTCGACCAATCTTCGAATTGAAGTACTGATGGTGGCGATCATAGCCCCATTATAATGCATCTTACTTACTGACTTCCAGATAATGTTAATTCCAGATAATTTGCTCCCGAAAAAGAAACTAGAATGAGGGGATTGTGCGAAAGTGACTTGTATACGATAAATTACAACAGGCCTCGGATTTATTTCGACGTGTTTACAGATGAATAGGATTTCTCCGAAGAATCATTTCTTAGAGGGGTAAATTTTTTCAGGTAAAGCCTTTCAAGTGGTTTAATAAATGGTTCAAAGGTTAATAGAATGCATGAATTATTTACAAATCAGTTGATGACTCACAGTCGGAGCGCTGAATTCAATTCACTCCATGCCTTTTAAACCTTTGTAGGACATTTCCTAATATACTGTGACGCCATCCGTGATGTCGACGATTGTACTTGTTTTTGAATAATAATTACTATATTTTTACTAAATATATATTTTATAAATGAAAAATCCACGCAGGCAAGAAATGTGTCACAACATTTTTTCGAATACGCTTTGCGCGTGTCTGACTCGACTTCGTGAAAGTTTTAGTTTTTGTACTTAAGAGGATACGAAATTTTTCAAAGATATGTCATACAAAGCGCTCCACATACAACATCCTCTGTACCTGATGATTCCACATGACGGCGAAACGCGTTGCGCGCAATAGAAAAATTTGTGGACAAGCAAGTTCTCCTTCTTTTGAAATTATGGACCACCATATATATATATATATATATATCCATCTGATTTCTCCTTTTCTTTGGAGTTTAGCTAGCATTCAGGAATGTTTATTGATTCCGTGAATTTATCTCCACGAAATTTTATATTGTTATGAAAAATATTTCCTGTATTGACTGGATTGAAAATCTGAAAAACTATTTATATTTTTAGTTTTAGAATTGTAAATGTGTAAGAGGATAGGCGATGAGGAGAAAGTAATATATATATATGCATGGATTCTCAGTATGTAGAAACCTGATAGGTTTGTTTTTGGGGGATTCTGAACGTATTAAGACGTTTGCTTGACATAACAAATATAAGCATGTTTTATTAGTTTGTGATCATTCGGGAGCGGCCATTATAAATCCTATGTTCCGTGAAAGGAGGGTGTGTGTGGGTTTCCAGATGTCGGCATGTATTGATATATGTGCTCCTGATCTCATGCAAGTTAAGAAAGCTCAGGAAGACCGAAAAGCAAACTTCATAATCGCCTTAGGCTCACTTATCCTGCCAAGTTTACCTCGTTATTTGCACTCGAACTTTGAAATCAGTTGCGTGGGCGTGGAGGAGAGAGAGAGAGAGAGCCACGTTACTGTGCTGTGGAAGTCTTTAAACCACTGAACTCCGGGGGAGAAGTTTTTTATCGTGGTGGAGGAAGGGACCGGAGACATTAGAGCCGAATGCATATGTGTAAATCCGACTGAAGAGTGAACGCATTCAACGTTTATCTTAATTTCACTTTTTAACCTGATGGTTTCGCTTGCTTTTCTGACCCCCTTGCCTCCAGTTCTCTTTTTAATGTTATCTATTCAGCGAAGATACATTATCCAAAGCAGAGGTATCCAACTTGAAAAGCCTCAAGGGCCACAACTTAACCTATAACATAGTTGCGGGCTATATAGTAATAAATTAATATTTTTAAGTAACGATAAGAAACAATGTGAGGTATAAGAATAATTAAAGACGAGAAATCAAGACGAATAAGGAGTTATCAGACAATGGTCCACTTCTATCTTAATAACACAATCAAAACTGACTTAACAGTGACGAGACGAAGTGAAGTGACATACGACAGTCATGTTATCCGAATTATGCCTCAGTGGCACTCGGAGGGAAGTCTGTAGTGCGTGAGCTATGATGAGTAGTTTGTGCGGCTGAATTTTTGTCTAATAACCTTTCGCGGGCCATAATAAACGGCACAGCGGTCCTTCGGTTGAACAGCCCTGATCTAAAGCCTAAGTCATGGCCCCCTGAATTCAGGAGATCCTCCGTCATATTCCGCTCTCTCATTTTCAACTCTCATATTCAACTCCGTCAGTTGGCAGTACCCATCCACCACCGTCCTTTGCCTGGATTTCGTTGTATATTTTTATCTCGGTCTTCCCCTCTCCTTCTTCCCGATCGCTTTTCGTTCCAATATTATCGCAATCAGACTGTCATGTCTCAGTACATGACTGAAAAATTCAATTTTCCTTTCTTCGCCACATTTACGCCTCTCTTCGTTCGTCCCTGTTAACTATCCGTGATTCGTTTTTATATCCATTCAACTAATCTTTGCAGCTTTTAGGAGGGGCCTCTCTAAATTCCCTGGAGTCCAAAATTCACTGCCGCATGTTACGGTAGTACAAAGTAAGGCTTTTTGTAGATTTCTTCCTAACATCCAAATCTCAATGTTTGCTTGTTAGATGATTTCTTTTACCCTTGAAAAACATTTTTGGTCTGGGCAATTCTTCTTTTTCATTTCAGGTTGTAATGTTTTGTCCTGGGTAAATAAATATATATATATAAGGTAGGCAATCACAAAATCCTCGTAATATTCCTTTCGAAGGAGTTTCACGTGAGTTAAATCGTAGCTAGAACGTCGAAACAACCTTTTTTTCATTTTTCTGCTTCTATCAATTTCGCAGTGGCTAGTTAAAACATCTTATCAACCGTTGTTTGTTGTGAAGACTGTAATAATGTAATTACGAGAAATTGATTATTTTCCTTCTCATTATTTAGGTATGCTTTATTCTGTTTTTATGTTTTTGCTTGGCTCATAAATCCCATTTAATCTTATTTACACTCGTGTATGTTCTCATAATTGTAAACTACGTATTTCACTTGTTTCGCTCCAGTGTTTCTCGCGCATGTTAAAATTGACTTTGGAATTTGAACCAATTGGATGTTATTTCGTGAGAAGAATCCAATGAAGGGAAATGTCAGAACCTCTGCAGTTACCCTCTGCACTCACTGGAACACATTGGAGGTTTTACGTAAATAAGTTTGTGCTTGTTGGTGTATGTATGTCGGGTAATCGGAAAATGTCTAATTGAAAGCGGATGAGTGAGCAAACAACGGTCGATTTGGGGGGGGGGGGGCGGCGGCAAGTATTGGGTGATCTGGTTATCGCATTGGAGAACGGGGCAACTCAGAGCACTTTAATATTTGGCCCAAATTCTGTGATCGCATGCTACAAAGTGATATGAGAAATTTTTACCGACGGTGGAAGAAATGGGGTCGGGCTGTAAACTGGAATATCCGAACTTCTTCCAAACTTACTCTCGCGGCTTCGCCGCGTGGCCATCGCGACACGGATAATCGTCATGACGACGATTATCGGCGAAACCGGGTTGTGCTTTCGGTGCTCTCTTTATTTTTTTGTGGAAATGCTTAGTGATAATTTCTGCTATGTTGTTCGATTATGGAATACCACCACGTCACGGTCACCTCAGTGAATTTTATACTCATCTTTCTCGTTTCCAGGACACCGTTATGACTCATGTGCTCGTAAAAGTCCTGCTTAGTGGGTTTCTAGTGGGTCGAAGGCTTTTTTTTTTACTTCGGAGGTTTTAGGCTATCGGAGCTCTGTTGTGGTGTAACCTGAACTACAGTGCGGAAATGGAAGACCCTTATCCTTGGACCCCTACTTACTGAGCTCTGGAGCTACCCTAAAAATCGATTGTAATCGATTGGTAAAAATCGATTGTAATCGATTGGTAAAAATAATCGATTGTAATCGATTGGTGACCAGCAATCCGGCGACCTCGGGGCTTGCTTAGCCTTTGTGTATGTAATAGTACATATATTCCCTCCCACGTCACAGGACGGGATGAGGGACATTGAAAACCTAAGTTTTCCATGGATTCGGACCACGAACATTATTTCGAAACGAATATCGAATGATGAAGGGTAATAATCTACCGGTTAAGATAGGTTTTTGACGAGTCTGAGCTTAGGTTGGTTGCATAACATCTAACTATAATCCCTCTTCAAATCTGCTTACTTCCTACCCCCTATCATTCTGTCCAATATCCCTATTCTCTTCCTACCCCTACC
>WURS02266324.1:0-40678 GCA_011762765.2 Rhinocypha anisoptera
GTGGCACCAATTGATCCGCGGCTGCAACCGTGGCATGCTACTACCTGACCAGTCGTTAAGTCTAACGTGAGCTGCACTTTCTCTCATTCATTCATCTCAACGACTGCTGTCCCACTTCTCCCTAGAGACTGTTTAGGTGTCTTTTTTAATTTGCACCACTTGACCAGTGTTCACTTGTCCCAGCTGCTTTGTGCTGTCTGATAGTCCCTTGGTGAGGGGCAATTCGTGCTCCCACCATAGCTGTGCTAGCCAAAACTTGAGTGCCAAGTGCATTTATTTTTTCTGGATAAAGATTTCTATAGTTTGTGGTTGATTTACTGTTTTACCTATGCCTTTTTCAGGCAACGCGAAATTGGTTTTGTTGATTCTAAGTTACTTGATTTCATTTAGAAATGGAAATTCTGTAAAGTGGATCCCTTGTCAGAATGCAAATTGTGGTGATGGCCAAAGTGGACTAAAGTCTTAATTGTAGGTCTGTGGCGATCACTCATTAGTGCAGTGTGCTCAGAGTCTGATTGAGTTGGTTGATTCGTTTGTTGGCTCTTGCTTGGTTGCCTTGTGATTAGACACATCACTCGGACAGAGTCTGCGGCTTGTTTGCTTTGCCCCTTCTCTCGACCCCCTTTCCCTCTCTCATTCTCTGTCTTGGTAAGCACTGTCGCACTAGGTTTGTTTATCGTGGCCAGGCCATCACTGGCAACTTCACTATTTTCGACTTAATTCTATCTGTCTTAACGATCACGTTTTATTAGTCTACTAGCTCTGTTTGTCGGTGCTCCGTGTGTCTCTATGTTTGCCACTGCCTTCATTATCGGCCGGTTTGACAGTCTTCTCGCTTCGATTGGGTCGAACGAGCCCTAATCTTGGATGATTACCACCTGACTGGGCACAGACTGGCCCGGCACGGGCCACCGGACACTCCGAGCAGCCTCAAATTATTTGGATTTCAACTAATCTACTTTAAGCTGTGATGCCTGCCTGGCCTGCCGACCGGGTGAGGCCATCCAATTGGAGCTGTTCGGCGGTCAGCAATTAGTTTTGTTTCTTTCCCCTGCCTGTCGAAAAAAATAATGACAAAGTTTTAATGGACATCTTCCTATCTGGTCTGACACCTATCTTCGATCGAGTGTGATCGGAGACGTCATTGTTTCGCTTTCTCGCCCAATGGATTTGTGGTGTTCTATGCAGGTAGTGTGGGTCTCGATCGATGCATTGATTCGGGTCGATCTGTAGAGCGCCACTAGAGCGACACCTTAACAAGTACCACTAGTGCACTTCTTGTAGTTGATTACTATCGACATCGTTCTGTATAACCACCATGATTAGTGAAATATTTGATTTTTAAATTTAATGGTCAAAACAGGATTGGTGGTGATGTGACATGGCGTCAGGCAGTTTACACTCGAGTGGAGAGCGTTTCTGATTAACTACGACATGATATTCGACTTCCTTCTTGATTAACCCTTGCTTGCTCCGCTTGCTTCTTGATTGGGCGCCCGATGACGTGTGCGGTCGGTCGGTGGCTCGACTTGATCATTCCAAGACGAATTGATTTGGCTGCCTACTTGCCTGTCTTCCCATGCAATCAGACGAGCTCGCTCGCGTTCGCTCACTTTAACCGATTTAATTTGAACACCCTTAGCTCCGTGCAATGGCACTGACTTTACGGGACCACAGGGCAAGTAGAGTTGTGAGTCGAGTTTGTCGCCAGTGAGTGGCACAACACTTGTGCCCCATTTCTGCCGAGATTTGTCGGGCTTTTTGAATTTGTTACGAGGGTTTCAGCTTGCTGTCATGGTGGACAGCACGTGAAAATTCTGAGCCTAGTGAAGTGGCCAGTGAAAAATGCGCTACATGCAACCGTCATGCCGCCATAGTGTTGTGCTTTCCAATGGGACTGCTCAAGCAATATGTGGGTTGGCACCATCAAAAGCACTGCTGCTACAGTTAACCTTACATCCAGTTTCTGGGAGATTTTCAACCACTTTCTATGCCGCCACTTTGTCTTCTCAATTACTACTCTACCGGCCATAATGAGATTTTAAGCTTCTGAAAAAGGCTTGCCCGTGGTGCAAGAAGAGCTTGATTTGCATAGACTTACCGAGGTCTACTGTCGAGAATTAGCATTAACAATAATATTTTGATTAATAAAAAAATATTAACAAGATTAGATTAGTGTTTAAGAAAAACTTATGATAGGATCGGAAAATGAAAACATTGCATTTGAAGGAACCCGGCTGCGGCCCAATCGGTGTCGACCGCAACCCAGCCTCTCTCTCTCTCTCTCTCATCATGGGTAGAATCTTTTGCGAACGGGCCAAATCCAATTAGGCTCGGCGCAATCATAGCCCAATGAAGCAGGCAAGGCGCGCTAAGCCACCAGGCTCAACTGGCTGCGGCTGTTGGCACCGCTTGGGCGCGCTCAGGTGCCACGCATTCACCTCTTTGGCTTAGTACTTAGTACGGTTCGATTAGCTCGCCAATGCGTCTTCACTCGGCCTTACTTGCTAATGGTGATAATGTCGATTTAGCAGCACATTGCATCTCACCGCGCCGCCTTTTCAATTAGCGCGACTAATTTAGCCTCAGCTTCTCACTACCTGGGTGCCGTGGGGTGGGGTTGGTTCGTGCCACTTCCATTGCCACGGTGCTTGTGTCGGGAAAGCCGTAAATTACCCATGATTTGATTGTATTGTTAGCTCTGTTAGCGAAACGATATTCGCTACTGCCACCCTTCAGGATGACATTAACAAGCTTAAGCTAGTTTGGAGGTATTAGAAGAGGAGCCAAATTAAATCACTTGCTCGACCGTGCCCGGTGCAGATGCGCGCGCGGGGTGCGACGCGGCCAATCAATGGTTGCTCGATTAATCACCCAGCTTTGTCTTGGCCACCTTGCCTGCCACCGACAGGGAGGCGACCAGCAGGCGCCAGTGACACCACGGCACGCCACGTTTTCCAATTTCCAGCTTTATAAATTACACCAATGGACGGCAGTGCTCTACGCATTGCTCCACAACTGCTTTTCTGGGCTAAATTTTGGTTCGTACCTGATGATGGTACTGCGTCTCACCGTTTTTTCGTGTCGATAGGCAACAATGCCACTCACACGAAGCCACCCAGTGCCCCATGGTTCTTTGAGCATACTGTCGTCTTTTGTTTCGCTCTTTTCTCTCTTGTCACTTTTTTTCTACATAATTTTTATTATTTTTAATTTGAATATGAATAGTAAGCAGCTTTGTGTAGTGTTAATTTGGGTTAGCCATATTGGGTAATGCGCAATATACTCAATATATATATGGTTTCTACCTTACTGTCCTTTAAATAACTGTTCTTAACGCTTGGTGCATATGAGGTCAAGTTTCACACGTTAGTTATTTTCGACTATAAATAAATTGAACCGGTTTGACCAATAAAAATCTCGATATAATATATTATACATATAGTTAAATTAAAACTAGTAATTTTTGTAAGCTCATTTTAATTATTGTATTATAATTATAATAAGAATAAAATCATTTCCAATTCCATGAGAATGTTTAATATAGGAACGATTTAATGTTTGATTTTGGTTTTTAATGCAATTATCTCTTGTTTAGAACTGGAGTTACTAGTATTTTGTCATATTTTTTCAAAAATGTAGGTTCTTTTTTATAGCGAGTAAATATGAGTGTAACGACTGCTAAGTCGATCACTTGATAGGATCAGAACGATCGGAGGGGATTGTGCACATTGAGGAGTATCACCGCGGTGAAGCTCACTGTGAGGAGCGAGCATAGTGGTGGCTCGGTAAAGCAGCAGCCACTCTGGTGATGGACGAGCGCTCTGTGCGCACTGTGCGATAGGTCACGGGTCTAATTGATTAGGAAGCATCACCTGTCAGAGCCACATGTGCTCCTGTCGCTAGCTTTGCGCTTACACTCGCTGTTTGTCTGGTTCCTGTCGGATGACTGGCTGCACACTTGTGGTCTCTGTGCTCACTGCTCACCTCCACTACGTGCCTCCTGACCATTGATATTCATTTGCGCGTCACCGATCGCGCTCCTGGCACCCATTAATCACGAGAATAGGATTACTGAGTCGGTGACACGGCGATGACTTGGATGCGGCCCGCTCACAATTAGCGACACGGCCATTCACTGTGAGTCAGTTGGGCTAGGAAGGAAGGCATAGTCATAGTCAATAGCTTAGTGAATGGCAGAATCGAAGGCAATCGATGCGATCGAAGAGCTAAGCACGTTTATTACTCACCCGAGTCCAGTGGATGATGATGATGGTGGTGGTGGTGGTAGTGGTGCCATGTTATTGATGGCAGAACGGTAGTGCACCGCGACAGAAGGCAATACAAGTCTGATTACAAGCTGCGTGCCTGGATCGTTGGCTGCACCAGTGATTGTTGCGGCCCTGTTAGCACTTACACGGTTCCGAGTGGTGCACTCTACTCGTCATCTGGTCTACCGTCCGCATTGCTTCAACATTTTTACCCAGTTTTTCCCCGGAGTTCGTCCGGCGGCCACCGTTAACGATGACGATGACGATCACGTTAACGGTCACCGATGACGTTGTGCAAGTAAGAATGAAATGTCAAAGTGCATTGTTGTCGGTATAAAAGTGCCGTTTTGATGGTAAAAATATGTGCGCAAAGCATTTTCGCAATGATTGAGCTTTGTTAAAAGTTTGTTTTTTTTAATTTTCATCTTATTAAGCTAAAGAATGATATGTGCTATTATTCTATCTCACCGGAAGGCTTTGTTGAAGAATGTCCACATATCATTAGGTTAGCTTAATAACGTGAAAATGTAATAAATCTAAAAAACTGGGATAAAATGTTGAAGTGTACCCGTTCTCATACTGGTGCAATGCACCGTGTAAATGTTGCCATGCCCGGTGCAGCAGTTGCCAACTCACTCTATCATTATGTTGCTCGCCGATCATCGATCGACATGCAGCCGTGAGCTGATGGCGGTAAGTGCGAGGTGTGCTTGCTGCCTAGGTGCTGCTTGATAGAGCGCGTCCGGTCACATTGCTTTTGCTTCTTGTTCCCAGTCAACTCGAACTACCGCTATATATCTTAGCTTTTTACGGGTGGTCGTCTTGGGCGCGCAAAACGCGTTGTCGTAGCCATGGTTGCCTGGCGTTTCCTTGAATGATTGCCATTATTATGGTGGACAAACAATGCTCGTTTATCATCTTTGTTGGCTCGCCTGTTCGCTGACTAGCGTTAATCGATGAAGCACCGACACACGCCACTGGTGACTCGGAGCCCACTTGAATCTATCACAGTGACTGAGAGCGATCATATGGCCAGATGACGATTGGTCTGCGCCGGTTGTCTTCTCTCGGCTGGCGGTGCACCAATACCACCGACAACTTTTGCATAATCATTCTAGATGCTAATGGTGGCTCCCTTTGAAGTGACCACTGCTGCGAGTCCCACACTCTTCGGCTAGCTCTGTCAGGCACCTGAATTTTGTCAGGACTGAGCCCGCATGATTGAACGGCTTTTCTTGGATTGAGTTGAGCTCTTTGGCTTGGTTCACTCCTGGATCACGCTCCAGGAGAGAAGTCCTTGGTAATCAGCGCGCAATCCCTGTTTGGCTAGATTACAACTAATGGATGTGAAGCGGCGTTGACCACCCAGTGAGACGTTGTTAGCCATGCTAGCTTCGAGGTGAGTGAGGTAGCGAGTGAATCGAGCCTGGTCAGGGCGCACTAGGAGCCCACCCACCCACCGCGGCCGGTCGACTCGCTCACTGTCTGCTTGCTCGTGTCTTCACTTTATGAGGCATAAGTAATCGAAAGCGACATGCATTCATCTCCGTCGCTTACCGTGCTAGCTGTGGCGATAGAACTAAATGCATCGTTCTCGTTGGTTTTTCAATGTAAATGTGAGTGAGACAAGTGAGGCATACAGTCGTATCGGTGGTGGCAACGGTGGCTGGACCCACGCTTGTATTAGCGTGGGCAAGTAGCGATCCGTGGTAATAGATTGCAAGTCTACTTGGTCTGACGTGTGCCATCGCTGTTGACTGGCGAACAAGGTTGGCGCCATCGGAAGTCCATCACTCGGTGGGAAAGAGCACTTCACTTGACTCTCGAATTGCTGATGCTGTGCTTCGGTAGGCCCATCTCACCATCCTCATTACCACCATTATCGGACTTGTATCTTAATATTTATGGCTTGTCCATCGCTAGATCACTTGCAGCCGCTCATGTGGCCTTAATCTGGCTCACCACTACTTGGTGCCGGATTGGCTACTGTCTCCTTCCCCTCTCTCTCTCTCTCTCTCTCTCTCGCTCTCTGCCTTCGCTGACGTTATGCATTCAATTCAGGTTTATGCACTTACTGATGATGTGTCCTGGTCAGCACAATTGCCACTGTAGATGTCGTAGTGAAGACAACCAACGGGAGATGGAGAGTCGGTGGCAGAGTGGCGTTTCCCTGTCTCTGTAAGAAGCATTGATTTATAAGTTTTGACTGCGTGCAGCCTGAATGGACCTATTCGCTATCTGATGCTGAGTGCTGTTTCCTTTAATTTCTCAATCTCGCCCGCTGTCCGTTGCTTTGTCTAACTGTCGCATCCTTTCAATCTAATGACTGTGCCTTTGAGAAGGGCAGAGTCAATTCCTTATCGTGCTTCCTCATCTGTCCGATGGTTGCCGTAGTCGTGCCGTGTTATTGATTCCCTACTGGTCGGCAAGGTTGTCCAATGGCAGAGAGCACGCGACGCGCTCGCCCATCACTCAAAGCTTGGCTGGCTGGCTTGACCGACCAACAGACCAGCCGGCCGGCAGCTTTCGTCCTCTCTTTTGTCTTAGGCGGTCCATGCTGTGCACTTCTTAATTTATGCCTAACTTTCGACCGATATCTTCTTTCTCAATTTCTTTCCGTTTGATCGATGAATGCAGCAAATTTTTTGACGTGTGCTCTTCTCAGCGAACCGAGCAGAAACTTTTTTATTTCAGCAACATCCATTCCTGGCGGTGATTCATTCTAGCCGAGGACCAAGTAGTTGGTCGGCGGTGGGTGCCATCCTGCCTCGTCACTATAGCAAACAGGCATAGTGGTACCGGTAATCACCGTAACTGTCACACTGCACTGCTCACCTGTCGGGCGAGGTGTGTGTGTGTGTGCCTTGTGCTCAAAGCCAGTGGCACATTTCCTCACTTGCCTATATTCTCACGTTGCTAGGCGACTAGTGCTTGTTGTGGATAGATACCGGTGAGATAGTGGTGAACAGTACAGTATCACATTTGAGAGTGTACATTTGGGCTCGCCCCTATAAGATTGCTATGATGAAACCGTGCTTCGAGCAGAAGGAGAAGTAGCATGGTGCTAATGGTGTTTCTCCATTGTCTAATTGATTTACGCGGTCCTGCCCAGTGGGCACTATGAGCGATCTAGCACTAACGTACATCTTAATCTTGGCCTCGGTGGCTGTGGATGCCACTGGGCACTACTTTGGTAGTGCTAATTATGATCGCGGTGCCTTTTGTGTCACTGGCATGCCACCAAATGGCTGGTCAGCGCCAGTGGTCCACGGACACCAGCATGTCTGCACTTAATGATAGATGGCACACTAATAGCAATGGTCTAATAATTTTGGCTTCCATGTGGCCGCACTGGCATCTGCCTGTGCCGTACGATTTATCGAAACGTTTAACCTTCTGACTTTCGGTGTGAGAGACACTAAGTTGAACTAATGGGTCTCTGCTCTAATTGATGCTCGATAAGCTTGCGCCGGCATCTGCTTGCTATACGACATTGCTTGTCCTTTGCACTCGCCGTGTAATGTGCCCGACAAATCAACACGTACCACTTGGAACAAACTTTTTTCTTGCCTTGTCTAAGTGACTGGGATGGCCACAAAGAGGCATGTTAGGCACCGATCGGAGTCATCCGGAATCAGTCTCGATTAATTGTTGCCATTCATCGTCTTTTGACTGGCTAGCGCAATGCCGGTCGGCTCGGCAGTTAGCGGTCTAGTTAGTCGTGACACAAATGGCGTTCCAATGCCTTCAATTCTGTCCTACCGACCACAATCAAACGAGTCGCCGGCCAGCAAAACAGCCGCCACATTGAGCCTCCTGACTAGTTGTGCTCCCCACTGATCTCTTTACACCCTCTCAAGCATCCAAAGATGAGTTAATTATTCTGAATGGGCCATCACTGTGACAGGCATTTTGTATGGCGCTAAGCGTCGTTTTCTTTGTCTTGTAGAAGCGTTTTGTTCATCCACCGCCTCGTTTAGTGGTGCTAAGACAGTGCCACTCGGTTCCATCGGGCTCACTGACTTGCCATTACCGCACTCTGGTAGTGATTAAAGGATTGAGCCCATTTGGCTTGATTGGCCGCCTTTGTACTTTGCATTCATTGTGAGCCTCGCGATGAGTGACTCGTCTTTGTTGTGGCTCAAAGGCAAAAAGCTCACTAGCCGGGTAACAAACAACATCTTGTCTGTTAACGAGAGTGGACGACAGTGACGGGGGCAAGGGTGGTAGTGGTGGTTAGGGGGTAAGCTCCGGTGCTCTCTACTCATAACCAGAGAGAAGAGATGGGGAGAAACGAGATGATACGCCATCGATGTCAGTGGTGCCGTGTTTGTCGCGCCGGACACAAAGGGTTTTGCTGAGAGTCAGGGCACTGTTGAGCAGTTGTAATGTTACTTGACAAATGACCCGATTGCTACACTGCAGTGAGTTGCATCGAGTCGCGTACAGCTCATGATGAGTCGCACGCGCACCGCTCGTTGCCCTCTCGAGTTTTGTGTTGTGTTGTGTTGTGCTCTTGCTAGCTATTTTGCGCTCGTTGACTGTTGGTCGCAATGAAATATGGCCTCTCTACACTGGGCCAGCGTGTTGACTCGCCACCATAAGTGGCTCTATTACTACGCCGAATATGTCTCGCGCGCTGTTTGTCAAGCATTAAACTGATTAGTCCAATTAGGCACAGCTCGACATGGCGCTACAGTCAGTGTCTTTGGATCTCCGTAGTGTCTGAAGTGAGCTAGGACCGAGCAGGCGCGATCGTGGACCAGTTGGTGCCGACAGGCACTTTCGCTAATTGTCGCCATTGTTGTTGTCGATTTTTGGTCTTACACAACCAAGCAGCTTCATTGATTGGTTCGATATTAATTTTAAATTTTCTACTTAAATCTCTAATTGCAATCATTTGTCACTTGCTTGACACCACTGGTTTCACTTGTTTCTGACCAAGACAGTAGCTACAGTTTTGGCCCGATTTCGCAAATCTATTCCAATGGTATTTAGAGACATTGCAGGTGGGCACCAACCTGTTTGCTTGCAGTGTGTTTTGCCTACACCAAGTGGGCTTAGAATACAGTCAAAGTTTCACACCCAGAGTTTCAATTAATAAGGTCTTACCTCGCTGAGCCTGAGGGTGAACGAAATCGAGTTGAAACTGTATGGACTCTGTCGCGTGTGCGAGCGTTTTTAATTGGCCTTTGATGATGATGACAATGGCAGCAATCGATGCTGCTTCGCGCTGTCGGTCTCTCACTGTCTGACTGTGTGACTTTTAATTTAATTAACTTAAGTGTAGCAATCGGGTCGATCAGTCGATAGGCATGGCAGGCACATTTGGCCTGTGATGCTGGTCACCGCTGTCACAGTGACGGTGCTGGTCGATTGTTCGATTGCCATTTGGTGGGTCGACTTGTCCCGATTGCCAATGCCTGCTGCTACCGAGGACGACAAGAACGACACTGGTGCCGTCGAGTGATTTACTTGGATCAGTCGTCGGAGCAAATGAGAGCCGATGCCGGCTGGCCAGTGGCCTCTCCCACGCCACTGACTCAGCTTAATGTCATCATCTTCACGTCGCCATCTCACACGGCACTAGATGTGTCACAGCAATCGTTTTTCGATAGAATCGCACCACTCTCCTGCTCATGGCAGTCACTATCACCACTCCCCTTCTCACTGTTCTCGTTCATCGCTTGTTTCACCAGCCGTGGACAGTGAGATTAACAAGGCAGATTCAAACCAAAGTTGAAACAGGCATCTTTATATTAAGAAGAAGAGATGTCAAGCTTTGCTGCGCCGTCGCAGCTGGCCACTGGGCCTAGTGCTGGACATAGGGCCTTGCCATCAAGCCACGTCTCTCTCTCTCTCTCTCTCTCTCTCTCTCTCTCCTCTTCATTCGCTCATCCTCGACTATCGAGCAGGACCGAGGCACTTCATTCACTCCTTTCATCGCTGACAAATGGCTTCGATTTGTTCTGCTCGCCTCTACTGGTCCGGGTTTTATTAATTTCCTTAACGAGGATCGACTGATGATGATGATGATGATGGCAAGGCTGGTACGGGGCCACTCCATTCTGTGGCAATGATTGACTTTAATTTCTACAATTGGTCACTTTATATTTAAAAATGACTCGACTGTGAGCGGCTCATTGTCGACGAGCTGGGTGGCGAGTCGGCACGCTGGTCACTTCGATCGCCACCAAGTGCTGCTTGATGACAATCGTGCTCTGCTTTGCTTGGTGACAAATAGGCCCCATTTGAGCGGGTGACACTCATTTCAGGCGTCACTGGTTTTAAACTGGCTCCTTGAAATGCAGACTGCTGGCCAGAAATTAAATCAAATTAGCTACTGACCAGTGTGCTTCATGATAATGGCAGGAGCCCGCACAGCACGCAGTGCAGCCCAGGCCACACTTGCCTCTTTTGATCATCAACGGTGACCTCAGCGTGCGCAGCAACTTTCACCACCTACCACTCCCACTCCGCTGATACTGAGAGTAACAACTGTCATTTTGGGGAAATAAAATTTCTATTTCCTTCTTTCATAATCGAATTAGAATCGAATGAGCTTTCTCGGATTGGACCGCGCGCGCAGCGATGACATTACAGTAATCGGCAAGTCCAAAGTCCACTGTTCATTTTTGTTTATTTGTTCTTTTTTTGATGGCTAACTCGTCATGTTTACAAATGGAGTTACGCATGCGTCACGCGAAATGGCGATGTGCGCTAGCGGCACCAATTGAATTAACATCTCCACAGTCACGCTTGTTACAAGATTCCGACTCTAGCTGGCTCTCGTCAATGTCAGTCATCGGTTGCGCTGAAGTGCAGTGAGAATCTGAAAGTTAAGTCGATGGTGAGACCAATCGACAGTGATCAGGTTGTTGGCAATGGCAGTGGCTATTTTCTGAGATCTACTGTGTTCTTCCGTAGCAGCTGGCCATTGCTAATCGGGCAAGATAAATGTGCGAGATTAATTGAGTCGTGTAGTGCATAATGGCCGGAACTGAATCACAGTAGCGAGTTGGGTTATCAGGCTCGAGGTGTGCTTTGTCTTGCCTGCTGCTACTGCCAACCGATCCACAGTGGCATCGCTCCGGCCACTGCACTAGTCTCAACTCGGTTTTTGGGACAGATTAGATTAATGACTAGCTCGCTTGCTCCGACTTGGCTTAGACACTGGTCGGTCTTGTTACCGTCCAGCGGCAGGATGGATTCCACTTGGATTTGTTCTCCGTGTCGCGGGCAATAGATAAATTGACTTGATTAAGCCAGATCGAGCCCAGGCACCAGCAGCCTTCTTTGGATGGTTGGCTCGGTGTGTGTATGTGTGTGTGTGTGTATCGCCCTGTTTGTCTTGGGCCTCGTTGCACAGTGTTCTCTTTATTAATTCAAACACATTATTTAATGCTATGTGAAGCGTAACAAGCGCGCAGAGCAGACAATCGCATGCTCGAGCCTGCAGCTAACGAATTGACATGCACTGGCGACACTTGGCGCACCGAGATGCCAAGATGCTAGCGCGGCAACAGCCAGCACCCTGGCAGGAAGGCAAAAGCACCGCCGCGCGCTCACCACAGTTACCAATCGATTCACTGATTGAGTCACAGTAGGATTCAAATTTGTACGTTTTTATTTTTAATTTTTTGCTTCAAACAATCGGGCGCGCAGTGAGCCATCCCTGTCGCGATCTGGCCGTCTCACCGAACAGCACTGGAGCATGAATAAGTCAAAATTTACAAATAAAATTTTCTTCGCTTACCATTTTGACACTTTGACATAAGAACAACCGTGCTCGATGCCCGTCTGTCCGACTCGATGCTTGCCTGGTACGCTTTGCTCTAATGATCACCCGATGACGAGGCTCGTCAAAGACACGCCCCGGTTGTCTGTATTTATTAAAAATTGTTAAATAATATTTGTTCTCAACTCGGACTTTTCGTTCAATTTACTTTGATTAA
This sequence comes from Rhinocypha anisoptera, assembly GCA_011762765.2. Classification (NCBI taxonomy): domain Eukaryota; kingdom Metazoa; phylum Arthropoda; class Insecta; order Odonata; family Chlorocyphidae; genus Rhinocypha; species Rhinocypha anisoptera. The sequence continues at coordinate 12,227 of WURS02266324.1, forward strand.
ATTTGATTCACTTTAGCGTAGGCTTGGGTAGTAGTGATTGTTCAACAACTCAAAGCTCAGTGAGCTAAGGTGCACTTTTGGCTGCACAGTCACTTATAATGCTAAGGCCAGTGGCCAGATTGATTGGCTGACATTAGTATATATGTACAATAAACTGTCTCAGTGATGAGGGGAAGGGCGATCATCGTTTGGTAGAATCACTTTAATTCTAGTCATGACAGTTGCTTTGCTCACAAATGGGCTCGGGGCAAATTTGATTATCGTGGCGCGCATGGTTCCAAAGGATAGATGGTTTGCTAGAGCTTTTTTGATGTGTGCCTGTCGCAACGTGAATCCATTTTTCTTCATTTGACTTGCCGGTGATGATGTGACCGTCAAGCGAAGTGATTGCCTGAGATTCATCCATGCTAAGCATTGTTGGTAGCCGCATTCGGGCGAGTTTTTGTGACGGGTGCGCGATTAGCGAGGACCCGGTTGACTCGGGTGCTGATTAGTGAGATCACCATGTCTCCATTCTCTGCCTGACTTTCCAATCTTGCCGAGTGCATGCACCAAGGATAGGGAACAAATTCAATTTGTGCCACTTCTTCACTTGGCCAGTCATTTCATTTAGTCGATGACGATGATCGGCCATTTGCGAGTGAGACAACAAACGGTCCAACTGCTGTCGCTCTATCTCCCCCTCGACTGGTGACGGCCACTTGGCTCACTTGAACGCGTGCGATGCTGATTCTGACACTTTTGCCTTGTGGCACGTCTTGCCGGCTGTCTGCCTTCGACGGCCACTGTCTCACGGCTCGCAACTGGCTTAACTTGCCATTAGGCAGGGTGAAGAGAGCCTGTTCTTCAGTAATGTCCCAGCTCAATTCGCCTCGTCAGCACAGGTCGGTGGTGTTGTATTGGCAGGTTGCATCTCGACTTTGTTCACCCCCTACATCTATTCGTCTCACGATGCCACGTTTAATGCTGATGGCTGGTTTGCTAGCTTGGTGGTGCAATACAGTCACCAGTTGCCACCCTTGCCCATCTACCGACGTCAGCCGGAGAAGTCATCAAGTTCGGGAACAGTGAGTCAAGTCAATGCCTTGATTGTACCCATTGGTCAGAGCAAATGGATCACCAGTGTAGCCAACTACTGGTGATGATGAGCCTGCCATAACAAACGGCAGGGTAGAGAATCAGGAGGGTTGACCGATTATGAATCGGACCAGTCTTAGTATGAATCTCACTGCCTGTCTGGCTCCATCACTCACCACCACAGAGAAGTCAAGTAGCGCGAGCACTGTGATAATGGCCAGCACTGTATGATCCAGCACTGAGACCAAGGAGCAAGCAAAGTGCCACACAGACACACGCGGTCTCAGTCTGACTGATGACAAAATCCTCGCTCTATCGCTAGCTCTAGCATCGGATACAAATGGATGATTGAATGAAGTACTGAGCATTATTTATGCATTCTATTCTGGTTTGATTTTCCTTTTGAAAATTTTGTCATTACCAGCGAATTATGTTTTATGGGTGACTGTTCGTTTGCTCCTCTACCCGGTTGGTCTTATAGAGTTAATTCAGTCATGGGACCGCGGCGCCAGTAATGATCACATCATAACATTATCGTTATTGTCAAATCAGATGCGATTTGTCTTGCCCTCTCACTGGCTTTCTCCACTTGGCTCGCTCCTTTCTCACTTGACACGCTAATTCTCGGTGCACTTCACTCCACGGAAAGTTTGAGCTTTCCTGTGGCTGTAGCGGGGAAGAAAGGAAAAATGAGAGACCGCAATTAGCACCGGGATTGTCTTGTCTTCTTGAACTGGGTCCATCTAGCCACGCAGCCTAGGCGCGGTGTGCGCGGCCCATTTCCGCTAGGCAACGCGTCAGGCCAGTGCAAGCATAAAGCGAGTGCTCTATGGAACATTCTGCAAGGCCATCCAGATTGCCATTGTTCTTGTCACGGGCACTGGCTCGATTCGGTGACACTCGCCGGGTGCCAGATTGTGATCGTCGTCATTAATTACCGTGTTCAGCAGGAGCCGGGGGCGGGCGAGTTCTGGCACAAACGGCTCCCAACCGTTGAAGCAACTTAAAAACTTGGCCCGATTGGACGATTCGATTGTGATTAACTCTCTAACGATAATGTGCCAAGTCGGCTCTCACCCAGCAGCGGGCAGTCAGGCGGCAAGATCTGCATTCGGTGACGTGCTGCAGGCATCGATTCTTTCTACTGTGATGACATTTTGCTAATAATAGCCTCAGATATTAATTGGCTACTGCTGTCGCCATAATTCTATAATGAGGGGTCGATTGGGAACACTCGGCCACACGCCGTCGGTGCCTTCATTGATGGCCAGCTACCGAGCACTGGATCATCAGCAGCATAATCACAAACACTGCAATCCATGCCCTTTTCCCACCGTGTCTCACCAAAAAATTATATCAGGGAAACTCAGCATGAAAGTACAAGGTTTAAAGTGTTGATTTGTATGTCTTCAAATCAAATCTAGTTGGGATTAACTAACACCAAACAATGTGAGAATAAAGTGTATGTTACTGTCAAAACGTGATTTCAGTCAAATTGCGATTTGCTATACTCAAATCCGGCAAATTATGTCTACTTACTCATTTTAAGTTGCTTTGATTCATAGCGGATAAGTTATACGTATTTCCGCAATTCCCTAATATATAAGTTTGAGGATCTAGAGTCATAGGTTTGCCAATTTTGTAATCTCTGGTTATTAAACCTTTCAGTAACTTTATGATCAATGTACCAACTGGTTCAACCGAGCTCCGTGGTGATGGATCTCAATTAGTGCATTGCCGCGCAATCACCGCCAGACTAGTGGTACGATGGATGCGGCCGCGCTAGTGGAAGGGGCATAAGACCTAGTCCCACGCTGGAGAGCGCTACACTATAGCAAACTTCACTTGGAGGCAATGTGTAAAGCTAATTGTTTGCACATTTATTACTTAAGATCATGCTACCATTGGTCACCTTCAAATGCTGTTTTTATACAAAAAAGGCTCTTTCGATTTGCTCTGTTTTGAACGTTGTACTAAAATCAGTTCTTTATAACTTGCAGTAGTTTAAACTTACTTTAACCTAGATTTCATTGACAGGACTTTAGCAAAAACTACAAAGTAAACCGCTCTCAGAACGAATGGGGCATTTTTGCCTCTAAGAAGAGCCTTGCAGGAATTGAGCGATAACAGTAGTTTATGTTTGACCAGCCGACTGTAGGGATAGCACAAGTGTTGTGTTCCACAAGGGTAGAGTGAGCCAGCCCCACCGCGTGCCACTGTGCCACGCCGTTGGCTGGTGGCGCGTGTGTGGTGTGCGCGCGCAGTGGCCACGGTGGGTGCCACCGTGTGGCACTCGCTTTAATCCTGTCGGCTAACTGAGGGCTTGTCCGCACCACTAAAGGCTGCTGTCGGTGGCCCGAGTAGTGCCAGTCGCCAACCACGCGATGCCCGCGCCACGTCTCTCGCCTCGAGCCGGTGACTTGCCAGAACACACGCATGCTGCTTGTCAAACATAACACTGGTGATCCACTACCTATTCAGGACAGCTCATCCTAGTCATCATCATTCCTCTCTCTTTCTCCCTGTACATTGCTTTACCTGTGCTTCCGCTGTCGGTATTAATTTTAGAGTGTTTGTGTGTGTGTGTGATGTATGAACCAATTCAAGCGTGCGCGCCCGCCAAGTCCCCCTTCGTTTATCGCTGTTCGCACTGTAAGGCTTGATATGTTGAACAGTGGCTCTCACAGGTTGATGATCAGTCACACGTGACTCAGCTACGGACTACAGTTTATTAAAATGATGAAATGCAATTTCTTTAACATTTACTTACCTATATATTTGTTTGTTTTTGTGTTCCTCACAGTTGAGTTTGAGAAGAAGATGTCTGATGAAGAAGGGACTGACCTGATGCACTTTGCCCAACGTGATTCCCCGGGCCCAGCTATGTCGCCATCTATCGGTCACGAGGTGTCAAAACAGCACGAGACTGATGCGGCAGACACTGACACCGAAGAAGAGGTGGTAGGCAATGATGCTAAACCCTCCCCCGCAAGCTCGTCAGCGCTTCCAGGAGAAGCCCAGCTGGAAAACACTCCCACCAATGGTTTTGCTGCTTCTGAAGACGAGAGCTTAGAAATGGAGAAGATCGATTCAGTGCGAGCTATTTCTTCACCGGCCGGCAGCAGTGGCATTGCCTCACCAGCTTCATCCGCCAGTCAACACCTCGAAGAGTGTGACGCTCTCGACAGTACCTTTACGATCAAGCAAGGTTAGTTAACACGATCAACAATCATCATCCATCAGTAAGAGTGACATGCTATTAGGGCAAAGAGTCATCTTTTTGTGATCAGAAGGTGTTCAGTGAACACTGTTCACGGTCAACAATTGCAATGGCACTCTCTGTGGCCTGATGACGATAATGCAGCATGAATTGCTAGTTTGTCCTTAGTTCGCTTGTAATGATGGATTGAGTAAGTGGAGCACAAAGCGCATACAGGCAAACTTTTGTTCGGAGGAAGGAAGAGCAGAGCATTAGGGAGAGAGTATGAGTTTAAGTAGAGCTGCTACCAGAGCCCGAGCCAGGGTCGAGCACAAGCGTTCTGGTGCTCACATGAAGTCGATGCCTTCGTGTTCCAATAATGGTCGTGATCACCATTAGCATCGGTTGGGCGCAGTTACCGAGGTGTGCTGTCTCGACAATCACCGCGGCCACGGCTGCAATCATCGTACTCTTTCCTTTCCAGCTTGACGCTTTCGATCGATTCGGCCACAGTTTTTCAGGCCTGAGCATAAAATCGCCCACCTTGGATCGATCTGGCCACCTGATCTAGAGAGATGCGCAACTTGCATTGCTTGCGATAACCGTTTGCCTGTTACAGATGTGCCGTGCAAGTGCAATTTGTTTCCTTCATTACGAGTTCCCGGTTGGCTTCTCAGCTAACTGGTACAGTGGGTGTAATGAGAGGCTGATGTCAGAGGCCCGGTGGCACCACAGACGCGTGCCATGCACCGATTCTTAGATTTTTCCCTGCCGCATTAAGTCTTTCAGCCTTTCATCTATTTAAAATCTTGCTGTTTGAATGTGATTTTATAGACCTCGCTCGTTCCCGGTGATCATTACCATTAGTTGCTCCACCATGTGCTCTACTGTGCGGACTCACGGCACGATTAACGTGGATGATGCGGCCACGCTGCTGGTGGCTAGATCGCCAACACTGCAGTTCAAACCAACCAAATGAACTCTACTCGCACTCACTAATGCCCTGTTTATTGCAAACTCATTTAGACCTGATTAGACTAATCGTGCTTCTTTTTCTTTACACTTTGCTTTTCACCTATTTGTAGAAGAGGAAGTCGGGATAAATGGGCATTCTCAAATGAACGGAGTCGACTTGGACGAAGGTCTGGAGTCACCTCACTCACCACACCTCCACTCGGCGCCACAGTCTCCTCATCGTCAGCCATTGGCCTGCATTCCTGTGGAAACTGTTCTTCAAGAACAATCCCTTGCCGAAACTCCCTACATGCCTGGCGAATGCTTCACCGGGCACCAGCCTCATTTGGATGGCAAGATTCCCACAAGCCAAGGTAGGGCACGGAGAAATGTGTTGTTCAGTTAGTACAGCATCAACCGTAGTTGTACTTTACCGCGAATGTCGGAGGTGATGGCGTCACACCGCACAATGGGATGATGTGTCAATACATTTGCGCGCTCAAGCATGGATTGCCCGCCGGACGACGGCAGACTGCCAGAACCAGAGCTTTTTACTAAGTGCCACGCCGGCTTGTATATTTACATTTAAATTATTAAATTTGCAATATTAGCTCCGTTTGTTGACAGGACCAATTTGTCGGTGACGATCCGGTCTAGGCAGCACCAGTGGTGTTCCGGTGCTTGGTAACTCAATGCTGCTCACTTGACTGGCGAGTAGCGCCTTATATCATTGATCATTAGAGCTAGGGAGAGTTGTACCTGCGGGCATGACTCGAATCATAAGACCAGAAAGGGTTTGCAGCGGCGACGTGTTGGGTCCGGTCAGCCGTGTAGCTGTGGCAAGTCTAATTAAGCCTTATCGCGGCCTAGTGTGGCCAATTGGGCTCGTTACGACACAGACCAGTGATTTCAGCACACCGACCAACCGATTCGGGCACGCGAGTCGTGTTATCTTTTTATGCCTAGCTGCTCTGGAGCTCGGTGTCGCCAACGCGCCTAGTGAACTTGATTTCGTACCGAGCATTAGATGCTCTAATTAAGGTCGCTGCTTCATGCTAGCTTTGCTGGACTAATGAATCTGACTGAATGTATCACCTAATCGATCCACTGCTGGTGCGGCACCGGTCTTGTGCCTTGCCGAATCGATTTCATCCGATTGCTTTACTGCTACTTTCATTGCCATGTGGGGCGTAGTGGGTGACTGGTGTCACCGAGTGGACACTTACACTAGCTGACAAGTTAGCTGATTTTGCAACTGCCATTGGTATGGAGGCAACGGCGAATTGCTTGAGGGTATTGTCGAGTGCACGGCTGGTGAATGAGTCGAGACAACTGCTTGGCCACGCACCTTTCACGACTGGAATCTTTAATGAACACTAATTGCTGACCAATGCCTCTATTTGAGTGTTACTCTACCCGAAATTTAATTGGATTACGCTACACTGTCTTCTACCTGCTACAAAGCTTTGTACACCCCGAGAGATACTGCATTTTTCTAGTGTTAATTTTAAAATTTGCTTGTCTGTTGTCCTCCGGCTACAAAGTGGCGTGTTTGAATTGGTGCGTGCATGGTACTCGATGCCTGAATTGCATGTCTAGTTGGGTCACTGGACATTGGGTGGTGAACCAGGGAGCCTAATTGGGAGGGAGGGCACCTGCCTGGCACCAGCTTGTTTGAACTGTGGCCAGTACTAAACAGCTGCGCTACTTGCTTGTGATCCCACAATCGGCAAGCACAAAACGGCACGAGCAGCGTGTCCAGCTACCTAATGACTTGGGGTAACACATGCCACGGGAATTGGACGCGCAAGGTGTTGGTCTAGGCTACTGATGCCGATCTGGTGGCTTGTATGCTGAGGTCAGCAGTAGTGTGCTTGTGGTACTAGTGACGCCAAGACTAGCGACGATTAGGTTAAACTGGCTGCATTTCTTTACCACTCGATTGCTCCGTGTTTCGACCTAATACCCGAGCTTAAGTTGTGTTTGCCATTGTTGTCGGCACAGATGAAAAGATAATTCACGTAGCAGCACACTGGCTACGTGTGCCTGTTTTGCCTGCCTGTGTCGTATAGTCCGTTTGTTCTGATCCCCGAACAGCCATTTTGCTTGGCTTGTCTGTTTGGTTGCGGCCGAAAACTGTTGACTTGCACAGTTCTAATTATTATTGGCTTTTATTAGATTTGTCGTGTTGTCTGTGTTGTTTCTGCCTGTCGGAAAGCTCTTCTCAACAGCAAGTCATCCTCGGCAGCATTTGCCATGCTACTCTTTCAATTTAATAATATAATTTATTGGTCTTTTGCTTGCTGCATGGATGGCTGGCTGACTGACTTGGCGAGCCAGGCACTAGGCAGGGCAAGGCCAGAGGAACCTAGCTTAAGTCTATTATCGAATCAAGTCACCGTGTGCTGGCTTTTAAAACAAAAGTTATATTTTTAAATTTAAAATATCTCGCCAAATGTCTTGCGACAAGAAGTGCACTGAGAGCGAGCCATCCGGACCCTAAATGAGCTTAGTTAGCACTAGGCCTAAACTCGACTTGACTGGTCTCACTTCTCGCAGGTGCGCTTCCCTGCACTCCATTTGACTCGCCTCCTTAGTGGTGTCTCCTTGGCGCATTCAATTTTCCTCACTCTCACTTTGCATGCACTCAAGACCTTTTAAGGTAAATCACTTGTTTGGTAAATCACTTGCCAGCATGGTGCCAGTGCCATTTAGAGTCTCCTCTTCTGGGTAACCAGGTGCCCCCACCACCAACTGAGACCCCAATTCGTGTCAGTTTTTCAAGTTGACTCTCTCTCTCTCTCTCTCTCTCTCTCTTCCTCTCTCTTTCTTTCTTTACTTTTTTGCATCAATACCTAACTCTATGCAACTAATTTCTCTGCAGCCCTCTACCACTACAGCTAATTACAGAATAAAATATTTTAAACTAGCTTCAGTTAGCCACTCTGTGAAGTAAGCATTGTTAAACTTATTTTGACTGCTACGTGCTGAAATAAAATTTAATTTCTTCTTCCATCATCATCATACCCTATCATTATGATTCATGCTGATTCTCAATTCTTCAGTCTCAACCAGCCCGTCTAATTAGGAAACCGCGTTCTGATTCAATTGTTTCGTAGACAACTTTTCAAGAAAACTTACTCATCATGCCTCCTTATCGTCTTAGCGCGCACTTTGACTCAATGGCTAGGTTGACAATTGAGAACTTCTAATAGCTAGTCAAATGGGCTTGATGCGAGTGTACTTCTACAGTGGTGCCACTGACGCACTGCATCTCGTCGTGGCGTCGTCGTTATTAGATTAGACCTCGAAGTACTTCTCATGACAGTAGTGTTTGCACACGACTTGAGCCGACGGCGCCAGTTACTTTGCCAGTTTACCTGAGAGCCCTCGGCGATGCAGTGGAGCCCACCGACCAAGAGAGCGACTGCTTGGCTTACCCAACATTCAGACATCGAGGCGAAGGGCACTTCACGCGTCCCCAAGGAGCTTTCAACTTGCAAATTGGCTTCGCCACTGAAAGCATGCTGCATGCCTGCCAGTGGGTGCCCCGCTACTCGGCGCACACTGCGGGTCCCCATTGTGTTTGATGAGCATTCGAAACGGTTTCCTGCTTTATTAGAGCCAAATTACGCTCGCAGGTCACGTTTACCTCATCATTTTATCACTGATTTAATAGAAAAGGAAGGAGAGAAATTCTTAATATTTTTATAATTTCGATTCAACACAGTGGGAGCTATTGTTCTGCACTGGGCAGTGGGCGTGCACTGAGCACAGTGGCCAGGCTCACCTAGGGAGCCCGGTGCGCGATAGCCGGTAAGGGCGGCACGTCCTCGCCACTCGACTCCCTTCCTCTCGATCGATGGCTAATTTAGACCCATCGCCTCACCCAGTGCCACCACTATTGTGCCCACCATGTGACACTTTTCCTAGGTTGCTCCTCGTACGTGAGTTTCATTATTTTCAAAATTTCAATTTTACATCTTCCTCAAATCTCTCGCGTTCTCTTGGTGACTAGTAATTGAGTTTAGCTATCTCTCGCTTACTTGTCCCTCAACTTGTGTCTATTTGATTAAATTTCTTTTCGGCCAAATTAGATCTGGTTTTAATCAAAATTTGTTTGCTTTTCGTTTCTGATTGAATTTTGGTATTCTTGTCAAGAGTGCAAGAATCGATGGACCCTGGTGGCCAATGTCAGGTGGGCAACTTTTGATTTGTTTTAGAGTCTTTGAACTTTGGTTAGGGTCTAGCGTGGCTACGAGTGCTGAAATGGTTCATTTGTCAGCAACCAACTACTTGCAGGCGACATATTAATCTCGTGGCTTGACTTACTTCATCATTACTAATGATTCATTAGTGTTAGCGCGATTCGTAGCTTGTTGTGGCTAACGTCAACTACACCCGTGGCCAAGAGAGACTACTTCTTTGTCTTCTTAACTCGGATCACTTGGATCTACTTACTAATAGTACTTTGTAAAATAAAACTACCCACTTAAACACTTGTGCTTGGATCAAATATGCCGATATGCTAGAGAGTCAAAATTAGTAGTTTGCTGGCACCTTTTCTGGCAGTATTCCTTGCTAGTGTACCAATCCAATTTTCTTAATTACATTTTTTGCTGAGCATCTCCGGTGCTGATTCGGGATGTGTTATTGTTGTTGCACTAATTGCCTTATAATTAAGTTTGGATACTTGGTGCGCATTAGTAGTTGTTAGATCACTGACTTACACTAGATCTTTGCAACTTGCTAATACTTTGGCTCATACTGACACTTCTATTACTTGGATTAGGTGCAAGTTTAATTATATATATTTATATCTATATAAAATTTGCAGTATTGGTTTTCATGATTGGGGTTTTCAACTAATTCTTCTAAATTCTCGAAACTTTTATTGTTTGGTTAAACATCAACGAGTTACTTTTAGGCCATGGAGTGGGCACTAAGATTGAGCCGTACTTTATGATCCTGCTGTTTGGTCTATTGGTTTGTCTTGCTGCGCCTAATCCAATTAGATGAGCTTGATAGCATTGCGCTCACTGTTTCGCGGGTTGTTTGCTTTAAAATCTCTACATTTAGATGGCATTTAGGTGTACTGCGCTTGATTGAACTACTGAATTTATCATCATTGTTATCTTAAAGAAACAATTGTATCTTAACTCAAATATAACTTGTGATTTATGAATTTGAAAATATTCGACTGATCACTATGCAAATGCAATGAGAGCTACCTCGACATGGTATTAAAACAAACTATCCGCTTTGATGAAGTAGCCGGATATTGTCTTATAATAAAATTAGTTGTTTTAAAATAATATTTTTTCTCTCACTGCCTGTTGGCGTTCTATTACCATTTATTTATTTTAAAAATTGTAATATTGCTAGTTTTTACAGTTGCTAGTTAATCTCGATTTTTAATTTTTTGGTTGATCATCAACGTGTTACTCTTAACTGAGCTGTACTTCATGATCCAGTCGTTGGTTCATTGGTTTGTCTTGCTGCGCGTAATCCAATTAGATGAGCTTGATTGGCATCGCTCTCACTGTCTCGCGAGTTGTTTGCTTTAAAATCTCCACATGTGGATGGCGCTTAGGTGCGGTGCGCTTCACTGCGGCTCACCACCAACTTGGCCAAGGCGCTATCAAGCCCCACGGCTGTGACAGAAAGGCAGTTTTGTTCTAAAGGGTGTTTCATTATTTCAGTTCTTTTAAACCTGGTGCAATAAGTACGAAACTTGAATTTTAAAGCAACTCTGGAATAGATAGAAGCCTGAAAAGTGGGTTTTTTAGTTTAAACTTTATTCATTAAATCCTTTATGTGATTGTGGAGACGAGATTTATCAAAGACTTGCCCATCGAGTCAAAAAAAGTGATAGTTTTTCTAAATTTTAATTATAGAACAATTTTTACGTGTTAAAAATAATTAATATATATATATTTAATAATAATAAGTTAATTCTTCTCTATAACAAACCTCTTCCTTTATGCAATCACATAAAGGAATTGGATGAATAAGGTTTCAACTGAAAGCCAACTCCACTCAAAAATAATTTGAAATTTTAAAGTTTGAACTTTTTTCAAGTGTGTTTAAAAACCCCCGACAATATGGAACACCCTATAGTTACCATGGAATTTTCCAGCTTAACAGTCGCTCTTTGCCGGGTGCTCTATGCAAATGTGCTGTTCGATGGCGTCAGTTGGCGGGCAAAGCACTGTGATTCGAGAGTGTTGGCCTCGAGGCGAGCCACAGTGATCCACACTGGTCGGTTGGCTGGTACGGACCTGTCAAGTCGATTTGTCACCAAGGGGCACTGGTAGCGCGCTAATATCACTGGCGCGGTGCCAGTCAAGGTGTTGCCCTCCGGTAGCCGGCACGCGTTTCCCAGTCTGTCAAGCTTAGCCCTAGCTTTTCTATAGCCCTTGGCTTGTTGACTTATCTCGAGACGCGTGCTTCTTGTTGACACTGCAACTACCTTCTGGCGCCTTGCAGCTATTTCCGGTGTTACGCTCTTTTGCGTGACGGCCATTTTTATTGTCGCTATTTTTATTATTGCCCGATAGTTGTGCTGTTACCCGTGCGGTATAGTTATTGATCATCATCGCTTGTTTCGAACGCGATTTCATCGATTTGGTATTGTGGACAATCTTTAAGGGTGGCATTGGTGGACTTGGCTGACAGTGCCAATCAGTGCAAGGTGCGTTCGTCACTATCAATCACTGTCAACGTGGTAGCCGCGCGTCACTATCAATTTGACCCCTTTTCCTCGTTGGAATATCAAGTTGCAATTCGATGCCTTCACACTCCAAAAGCGCTTATTTCTTCTGTAACACACTCTATTCTATAATCTAGTGTAAATAACTTTGCAAACGAATGGATTCTGGTTGCTGCGGTGACTGGCAGAAATTTAGTGCTCGCACGGTGACGTAGCTTCATTGTTTGAATGTGAAGCAATCGATCCGTTATTTAATAATAACCCTCTCACAACAAAGGTGTAGCGTGCATTTAGTTTCAGCGATGAAGCTGTCAATTGCTTGGCAATGACGCTGCCATACACCTCTTGTGATTGCATAAGCGATGGCACTGGTGCTTACAAAGACGTTGTTTAGCTCACTTCACTGTCTAGAGATCACAAGGTGTTAGGGGATCGGCAAGACAAACTGGGTACAGTTATCTCAACAATATATATTGGCGGAGGGAAGGGTAGAGGAAGAGGTGCTTAAACTTAGATGTGTGCCACTGCCATCCTTGTCTGGCTTAACTCGATGAGCATCACTGACTGCCGATGATCGACGAGATCGACCATTACCGATCACGCTCGATGACTCCAGAAAGGAAGTTGGATTCAGTGAGAGGAAATGATAAATGTCAAGCCCGGCTAGGTCGATCTAATTGTGATGACGATCTGGTAGCATTGCCAATCAGAGCGCATCCCGACTGACTTGATTGGCAATTTCAATTGACTAGTTTCATGTTCTACTTGCGCAAGACAATGTTGGTTGATAGCATAGCGATCTTGCAGATGCAGGCTACATCTCGCAAGACGATGCCGATAATCATTGCAGCGGCGATGATTTATACTGGGACGGAGTTGGGACCAATGCCCAGGATATTGCCACCATATCGACTTGATGACTGCTACCGCCAGTCGCCACTATTGATTCGCGTTCCGATCTGCTCGTTCCGATAATTTACGATATTAATTGAAATTCGTTGGCCGCTTTGCCTCATGCTTGATGCAATTAATCTGCTGATGCTGCCTGGTCGATTTGAATCACTTGCTCAGTTTGCTTTCATCTCCATGATGGTGACATTTCCGTTTGGCCAAATTGCATAATCAATTCTGCTGCGCTTGGCTCGTCTCCCTCAGTGGGGCCTCTCATTGCCTTGGATACGCTTTCTGTGCTAGATCACCTTGCACTATAAGCCAGCCAGCGAGCCATCTGCTCGCCTCACGTCATTTGCCACGCGATTCGATTTGTGGCCAGCTCCATCATACTTAGCCGCCTTAGGTCGGTGTAGATAGCATCTTTTGCGCACCAGCCTGTTCTTGGATAATGCTGTTACCTAGTACTAGATTTTGCTTTGCGGACTGCCGATTCCATTTGAATGTGGCTTGATGATCAATGGTGGCCACTGTCTAGAATCAGTTAGTCAATCAGTCATTAGGCAAGCATGTATGGCGATGCAAAGACACGTCTCTAGTTGTTGCTTCAATTGATGTGCGGACTGTGTGGCAATTCTAATCGAACTGCCACACAAAGCCATTATGTCACGTTTTACTCTTCACTAGTGTAAAACTAGAGCGTCAAGTGGCTCAACCAAGGTTTCTCGTCCGGACCTTTTGTAATACATTTCTCAACTAGCTCTATAAATAGACGTCTTGATTGCTCGAGGTTAACTTATGAATTCGACTTGGTTGGACAGCTAAGCAATTTATTGTGATGCACCCTAAGTTGGCCTCTTCATTTTGACTGTCATTGACTGTCGCTGCCAAGGAAGCGCCATTGATACTGCTGTGTCACCATGCAGATCAGCCAATTGGGTCGATCGCTACCACTGATGACAGTGGTAGCTAACGTTTGCTTGATGAATGGTTTAGATGGTCGGATTAGACCAACCATCTAGATGCATGAAACAAGTCATCTGGATGGTGGTGAATGATTCTCCTTCATTGCATTCCACATTCACTTTACTAAGCCTGACTGGTTACTTGATCTACGATCTGGGTGACTTTAAATGTCGCCATCTTATGGATATTTGCAGTGCTAATATTCTCATAAGTGCACAGTCTAACGTAGGCCGATTGCTAGAAGATCGATTGCAAAGTGACGTGCCACTGAAATTTCCTTGGATTGATTGGTCAAATCATTGTCCTACTGACCAAGTGTAATAGCAAACCGTGCTAGACATGCCATTGAGCAACGTATCAATAATGCAGCAGGGGGAGAGCAAGTGGCCGCAACGATGCGGTCACGGAGGTGTGTTGTGTCTGAACCGGTGCACTCGGCTGGTGGCATAGTGTCTCCATAGCCCCTACCACTCTGCTCGATTCATTCTCATTCTGACCGTGCTGGAGCATGTTGATAGATTGAATTCCTCTCCATTAGGTGCGCACCCGCACCAGTCGAGTTGTACCAGGCACGTCTCTGCTAAGTATTGTTGGAATTTTATTTAATTTACTTCAATTAGACTTAATAGAGAACTAGTGCTGTGCTCGGCCAATGGAGAAGTATGTGAGGCTAGTGTGGGGCGAGGCCCACACCGCGCACCCGCACCGCTCACCGAGCGCGCCTGGCACGATTGGTTTGATTGTAGTCGATTTATTTGGTCAATTAATTTATCCTGACTAATTTATCCTCATTTCCGTCCTCGCAATTGGCCCTGTATGGCAGGGCAGTCATTGCGTATTCGCACAGTGCTCTCCTTGTCACTCTGTCTGGCGTGGTGTCCAAGCCGGCAAAGCACGCACGCGAAGCAGCAGGCAGGCAGACCAACAGATAGGTTTAATTGGTGATGTTGCTAGTCGACAGGACCCAGTACGCGCGCCTAATTGGAACTTAATTTGCCTTGTCACACATGCCGCATCACCGCGCTCCATGGCCAGTGCTTTCACACTCTCTCCAGCCCGTCTCTCTGTCCGCCAAGTAGATTCCCTCTCCATTCCTGTCACACTCACCACTATCGATCTCAATCGAACTCGATTGATGCTGTCACTGATGCCAAGCCCTCTGCTCACTTGCCTTCTTCCCAAGCTTGCAGGTAGGGGCGAGCTAGCTGGGCCTGGCTTGCTCTTCATTGCGTTTTGCTCGTTCTTGAATCTTTGGAGATGATTTGCATTCTCTCTCTCTCACTCTCTTTTGCTTCAATGTTGATTTTGATTATTAAACACTTTAATTTATATGCAAACTATGCGCGTTGATGGTGGTCATTGTGTACCAACTTGGTTGGCATTGTCAGCTGGCACTCGTTTCTAAGCTCAAATAGAAGAGAAGAATTTTAATTCTTAACTCCTAAGCCACGGTAGCCATTATTGATGGGCACATTGTGCACCGGGCACTAGCTTGGGTCAGTCAGCGCCACTCGGTGATGATTTACGCATTTTCATTTATCTCAAGTCACTGTGCGTTTGTGGAGCGGTCATTGGCAAGTGGCTGGTGCCCTTCCGCAACCAGTCTAATTGTTTCCCGTTCACATCGCCACCACTACCGTGCTACCCTTATTGTAAGCAGTCAAATTTAAAATTTTTTAATAATAACTAGATTCGATCTAGTGGCAGGCGTGTCAGCGACGCGGCACGCTCATAATGGACGCGCCGACCTCGTTTGTCACTGGGCAGCTCGCCCTCTGTCATCAACACGTGTCGCAATCCACCGTGGTCCACATTAGATCTCGAACCGCGCTGCAAAAAGGAAGTGTTCCAGAGTTGGCCAACTGTGTTGGCACCTCCTTTTTGCACAGCCGTTCCCGATATAACCTGCTTCATTGTACCGAGGCTCACCTTCCCTTGTGGTGCGTTTTATTGGTCCCTCGCCCAGACCCCGACAAAGAGCCAAGTCAGTCCAATTATTTGATGCTCGGTGTGAGCAACATTGCTTGGCTCTGTGCATTGGCAAGTAGAGACGATCGGTCACTACTGAATGGCTCACTATCACCACCCACACTGTATCGATCGATCTACTGACCACTAATCTAGACACGTTTTGCAGAGAGTTTTAAAGTTTACAAGCTCCATCCACATCGTAGGTGGACTAACTTTTGATGATTCATGCCTCAATCGGGATCGATTGGATCCACGTATCGAACATTGGACACTCTCTGCCACGTTAGGCTACACGGAAACTAGGATTACTGGGTATCAAAGCACAATGGAGAGCGAGGATTCGAATTGACCACTCGGGTGGTGCCTTCTTCGCGCCAATCCTGGCGTTATAAAGGGATTTCAAAGAGGGCATCGGCATTTCAAGACTGCCAAGTCGATCGATGGTGATTCTTGTGGAAAAGCATTTGATGAAAACCTAAAAGATCAGTCATGGTGGTATTTGGTCTGGCGCTAGCAAGGTGCATTTCTTTACAAGTGACTTATTTTGAACATAGAGCCAGTCGGGTCGGCATGATGAATGCCTCGCTGTCTTGGCCTGAATGCTATCACTGATCTCGGTTCCAGTGGCGCCAATCAGTCGCCTTTTGATCGGTTTGCTACTCGTTAGTGAGCCACTGGTCGCGCGGCTCAGCCTGGCAAGCAAAGATAAGCGCAGAGTGGTACTAATAACTCCAACCGTGCTTGTCTCACTTTTTTGTTTGCTTGTACATTCTTTTTGACTCAAGATCTTACAGAACTCAGTGAATTCAGTTCCATTTGTAGAAAAATACAACTCGAATCAGACTTCACTTCATGCTTAGTGAGCTTCATAATTAGAAGTCATTTTTGAGTATCACTTTTTAAAAGCTGGTGTCTCTCTCAGATAAACTGATGAGTTTTCGATTCAGTGATGTTACATTAATTTTTCTCTCACGGTCAAATTTAAATGGAGAAAATTACTTTTGGCATGTATTTATCTGCAAAGACCAGTCAGAGGAGCAAATGGCATGGTTTGTTATGTAGCGTGCATTGTTTTAAATAGCTTCAGTGATGATCGAGCGACGTGCCCGGTGCTGATCGGTTATCGGTGGCACTAGTTGTCGGTACCAATCCAATTTGTAATGGATGCCAACACTAGGGGCACAGACTGCTAAGTATACAACATATGAACTGTACATTAGTAGACCTATCACGCAGAAAGCGTGGCAAAATTATAACCTAAACGGGCAAGTGATTTCAAAACAGGTCAAAATTTTAACTCAAATGTAACAGCTTTCAACTACAATTCGAAATTTTACTCATTTAGGTTAAAATTCAGGCATATTTTGAAATCACTTGCTCATTTGGGTTAAAATTTTGAAAAACGTTCGCTGTGTGATACTAAACGTGTACTAAACATCGACTAAAAAACATAATTATGTTGGACAACAAATAATTAAGTTGTACAATTTAGAATTAAATTGGACAAAACATACCACGGCTGGCTACTGTGCTATGCCCCTAGTGTTGGCTTCTCCAATGTGTGACTGGTGCCGCTGGTGATTTGTAGCACCGAATTGCGAATTAGACTGGGGATTTGACTGGCTAACCAAACAATGCTACTGGTAGAGCGACGAGCTTGCACTGCAGTGGAACGGTTTGAACACTCGAGACAAATTGTGTTACCTCACATAGATTTTCCCCGCCGATCAACCTTTGCCACACTGAGTCGATCGGGACCCATTTGTCTCGCTTGCCCAGGCGCTTGCCAGGCACAGAACTGACAGTTTGAGTTATGAACCCAATTGGTGTTTAATGCAAATCTTTTCATTCGCTTCTATACTGTGCTGTGAATGTGATAAATTGTTTTGGATCTCAATTGAAATTCATAAGTCACTGATCGATTGCATTACTTTGGTGTGTTTCACAGCAACCAACGCCATTGACTCACCTATCCTTGACGTATCTCGTTGTCCGCATTGTGGGAAGCTGTTTCGTGGGGCACGATCTTCGATCTCGCTCCAAGAGCACATCACTAACATCCATGCTGCAGTGGCACCCATCACCAAGTTTCCAAAGGCATCTTCGCCCTCAACAGCCGGCGCCCCTTCCTACCACTCCTATGGACCATTTGACGACACTTTGTCGCTTGCGTGCACTAAGTGCTCGATTCGCTTTGACAACAAGGATGAGCTGGACAAACACCATCTGGTGATGCACGCTACTGGTGCTGTTCAGGTAAGACAGCGCGCTCTATCATGCACCATGACTGGCGCACACTTTCCACTTTAATCTAATCCCAACTTTTTTCTACAACTCTACAGCCATCCGACGATGGGCAGGTTTTGCGCAAATTCAAATGTCCTGAGTGTTTCAAAGCATTCAAGTTCAAGGTATGACTCATATGACGTCTTATCGCATTTGCCCTAATCGCACCTCTTTATTGGCTGATTAGCACCACCTGAAGGAGCATATACGTATACACAGCGGTGAAAAGCCTTTCGAGTGTAGTAACTGTGGCAAACGATTTTCTCACTCTGGTTCATACTCTTCTCATATGACAAGCAAAAAGTGCTTGATTGTTAACTTAAAGGTAAGGCAACCTAGCTCAATCGAACTGTATGGGTAATTGTTCTACAATCGAACTCTCCAGGTACGAAAGTCTGACCAAATTCGCGCTCCTCGCTCTGGTCGTGGCGGTCAGACGAACGGCAATCCTTTGCCTAACGGCATCCTCGGTCTCGGCAACGCCCCATTTGACCCAGAGAAACACCTTACCTTCTTCACTAACGCTCTTGAATCTCAGAAGAATATACCCTTTGGCTCGTTTTCTGATGCAAACGCCTACTTTTCGGCCAACGGCTTTCCACAGAACTTATTCAATCCATTTTTATTTCAAAATTTTGCTGCTTCTGATTTGCTCAGTTATCTTATAGGACTTCCAATGGACTTCAAAGGGTTCAACAAAAGCTTCCCTTTGCAGTCTCTTCCTCTACCGAACGGACTAGCTAACAGTGAAGAACTTGAGAAACATCTCAAAAAGGGAATAGTTGACAATCCAGACAACCCGATGCGCAAGTTTGTACAGATGATTATGGCAGCACAAGCTGCCTCTAAATTTCCAGATGAGATCAATCCTGCTCAACAATTGCTTTGCACACTACAAAATGACCCCAATTCTTTCCTGAATCTTGCTAAGATGGCTCACTTTGACTCGAATGAAAAGATCGAAGAGAGCCGAACCAACACTGAAGCACGGAAAGTTGAGAACTTGGTCAAGAATGGCCACGGACCACTAGAGACCAAAGGCAGCGAAACAAACGGAATTGGTAAAGCAAGTGGCGAATTGCAGGTGAAACTGGAAAGCGACGAAGAATCGCAGCGAGATTCGTCTTCGATGGATGATGAAATGCTCATATCGGACGGAAAGAAAGTGCGGGTTCGTTCGGTGCTTAGTGAGGAGACACTGCGCGTATTACGTGCTCAGTACGCAATCAACCCTCGGCCCAAGAAACAGGAGATTCATCGGCTTGCCGAGCAGGTGGGTTACGCTCCTCGAGTGGTGCAAGTGTGGTTCCAGAATATGAGGTAAGTACCGCACACTGTCCGGTGTCTGTGCGTGTGATGCATGTTTCCTAGCCCGCATGTTAATCCTATCCTAGTCACTTAGTCACTTGCGCACCTAGATGCGAAACAGTGTATGTCTTGCTAATAATGCGTGTTACTGCCCTGCACTTTATGTAGAGCGCGAGATAGACGTTTGGGTCGCCCGATTCAGAGCATGACTGACCCACCGAACAACGCCTCTAGTCTTGGCACTTTGGGCCAGTCTGGTCTGAATTACCCTCAGTCGGAGAAGCAAGGCCTGGCTGCACCAGCAACCGGCGGCTCTGGACCACTATTGTCGCAGTCGCCACATTCCGGGCCATGCCACACACTAGTGCCACCAGCACTGTCCATTCCCACCTTCAAGCCCAATCCCTTAGCACCAGTGGTGTCCCAGTTTGGTTCACACACCCCGTTCAACAATGTTTCCTACTCGTCACCAACCTCATCACTTTCACCGTCACGCCTGGCACTGAGCAAAAACGAGGAGACTACTCTTGCCTCACCCCTGTACCTGAATTCACAAAAGCCACTTCTCACTCTCCCACAATCAATTTTCCCCAAGTCTGATGCACCAATACAATCCAAATTGTTTACTAATCACTTGTTTGATAACTCTGACTCGGTTCCATCGACCCATGACGAGCCTTTAGATTTATCATTTAAGTACAAATCACTATCTGATGCTGATGCCGATGATTCACTTGAATCCGAAGTATTAAATCTTAGCCAAAAGTCAAGTCGAGCCAGTCACGAAGACCTCAGCGAAGCCATCCACCCCAACATCTCATTGGCACTGCTGCAACAACAGCATGATTTTGATGGAGCCAACTTGCGCAACGTCTTGCTCAATAATGGCAAACTTGTAGAAGAGATGGCCTTGCAACTCAAGAATTGCGAAAGCTTGCCTAGATCTGGTCGTGGACGAAAGCGCATCTACCCTGATATTGATCTAAACAACTCTAACGATTCAAACAATAACATTCTGAAAAGTGATTTTGAAAGTAAATCTAAAAATCCTCGTTCTTCGCCAAGCAAGGATTTGAAACTGTCCAATGGACTGCTCAGTAGCCAGAGTTCCCCAGACCATGGAGAAGGTCTCTTTACTTGTGATCAATGTGATAAGACTTTCAGCAAACAAAGTTCTTTGGCTCGTCACAAGTATGAACATTCTGGTAAGAATTAACCTAACAAACGGTTAATAATATCACTAATAACGTACTCTCATTGTTCATTTCAGGTCAACGGCCACATAAGTGCGATGTGTGTAGTAAAGCTTTTAAACATAAGCATCACCTCACTGAGCACAAACGTTTGCATAGCGGCGAGAAGGTAAGAAACATCTTACAACTTGGAATTTCACTAACTCAAACTTTGGAAATTATAGCCTTTTCAATGTAAAAAATGCCTCAAAAGATTTTCTCACTCCGGCTCGTACAGTCAGCACATGAATCATCGATACTCGTACTGCAAGCCGTATCGTGAATGAAGAAGCTACTGCAGACTTGTTCAACTCATCACTCTAAGTCACAAACTGTCCTGTGAACCAATTCCACCGGTTGTCATCTACTCTCAATAATCTAATTTCTGTTCTTTACTCCTATTTACACAGTTATACTGTTTTATACTTGTAACATACCAAACACTATTCTTATTATATTATACTCTAATATTCTATATTGCACTTGTTATTTCTTTGCAATGATGTATTTTTAGAATCACTGATTTACTATTTTACTATTATACACTATAATGCCAAAGTTGATTATATTTTAATACAACATAAAAATACGAGCCATGGGCAGTGAGAGAGCGGTGAACAGTGTGGTTGAGCACAAGTGCACTGTGCCAAGGCTTCCAACGCACTGGTGCCCCACTCTCATTGTCATCCGTTCTATTTGAGTGTAGAACTAGTCTCCTCGACCTAATCGCATTCATTCATTGTAGGCACATTCATTCGATTCATTCTTCCACTCGACTTGTGCTTGTACATTGGTCGCAATACACACCTTACTCAAACTCATTTTATACTCAAAGCACACAACCTATGCTGGGATACATGCAATCCTACCCCACCAATCAATTCTCACTAATTGCTAAAGTCCAGATCCAGAACTTTTGCCTGATGAATGTACCTGAGATACTCGCCTGTCATACTAACGCCCCTGTTTGGCAACGAGCATCGGCTCAACTTAAGTTGGTTGAAACCTGTTTACTCATTTTTTCGGTATTTTTGATTCATTATGTGAAATCTTCCATAGTGCCAAACGACCAAACTCTCATATACAGACACACAATTACACAACTTGTACATTTGTATTGTTTTGTTCTGTCTTTTGCCTTTTTAAAACAATTTTTATTATACTTAAATGTATGATCCAGCTAACGCAATTGCAATCTATGATGTTGATCATCAATACCCATTGTTTGATTGTCACTGGTGCCATGGTGCCATTATGGTGCCTTTACAGAAGTTGTTTGATTAAAGCTTTGTTGTAATTCTAGCTAATTAAAACTCAATAAATATATAATAAATAAATATTTATCTTAAAATGAGTAAAATTTTAGCTTGCAAGTTTACAAAATTCTCTTGGCAAACAAGGAAGTAAAAAATACGCCTAAAATTGCAAAATAACGGTAACCTCCTAGTCTACGGGGCCCACCGCTAGGGGGCTCAGAGTCTTCACCTCTGAAGACTCTGAAGAGAATGGCTCACACTGTACTATACATAATTTGTATGAGATTAATAATACAAAAACATTAATTTAAAAAAACTGAGTTTTTCTGGTAAAATTCTACACGTAGTCTCTCTTAAGCGGCAGAAACAAGTGCTATATTGTCTCTTATATATATCTATTATAATTTGTGTTGTTATTTATTACTTGATAATCATTTTAACTTAGAATTTAAGGTTCACCCCTGTCTTCAAAACGGTGAAACAGATTACCCTTGATGGGTTCTCTTTGCTGGTTTGGTTAATCGACAGTGAAAGTTATGCATCTATAGTCAACTTTGCAGTGGGGTATTTTTGAAAACTTTATAAATAATTGGACTCTTTTTGGTATTTTTCCCGAAGCAATTTTTTAGGGGTTTAGGCTCGTAATTTTGCTAAAGCAGAGAGAACTCCACAGTCTATGGAAGAAAACAATAGGAAAATAAAATTATGAGTAAACCTATTAAAAAATCAGTTGCAATTTTTCACGAATTAACTGCCATCTAGTGTTTTTTATTTTGTGGTTAGTGTTATTCTTTCATAATAGATGGCGGTAAAGTGTATTTTTTCAAAATTTATTTTCTTGGCGCAATTTAACAGCTTGATGTAGTAATAAAAACTAACACAATTCTTTCGAGATCATTTCGAGCATTTTCTACTTTGTTTTGACGACAACTCGCACTGACAAATATGAGACTTAAAAGTAAATAATTTTCAACATTATTTATAAATAACACAATGCAACACTAAACAATAATTTAATCTAAAAATGAATGTTAAGTTAGTAGGTATGTTTGTACAAGTAACACTCAACAATCAGCTTGCTCAAGAAAAGACCTCCATTATAAATCGCCATAGAGCAGACACAAGCTTTACCTCTGGCTACTTCTCAAAAAGCAACTTTGTACTGATAGAGAATATTTTTGTACATTTCTTGAGTGTTTCCTTAATTTAGCATTACTTAATCTCGCATACTTCGATTGGTGATCACTACCATTCACATCGATTATTCCTCTTGTTTAACCTCATTCCACACCTTCTCAAAGATCACGCGTATAACAGAGGTTATAACTTCTGATACGGGTAGCCTAGCATGGTCCGGTGTGCGCATGCGCATGGAGTACTTCGCCCGGCGTATGCGACGAGTTAACCGAGGTATCAAGTTGACTATCAACTCTATCAACTGTAGCTAACCTTGCCCAGTTTTCAAACTTGGGTAGCCGTCCCTGCTCCAAGCGGGAGTTTGCCACCATTTAACGGTGGGTTCTTGCAAACCTCAGGCTTAGTGAAGAAGATACAGATTTAAAATAAAATGAATTGTTAACTAGAAATTCGTAGAAAAATTTTTGCACACAATTAACATTTGAAACTTAAAACTTTCTTTTTTACTTATAAACTCATACTCAATCATTGCCACATTTAGTTTAATGCCTAAATTGAAATTTTAACTTAACAGCAGTAAAGTAACCAAAAAATATTTATTGCAAACCATAATAAACAATAATAAAGTAAAGATTAATAATAATAAACAAATGTTAAAATCTACTAAATTGACTTAGATTCTTGTGACATTACTTGATGGGGTAGATGTCTACAATGAAAGTTGTGCCAAAAAGGTGACCAGATAATAAATAGTAGAACTCACTTCATAACTCGGCCATAGTAATCATCCTTATCTCTATAGCTGTCGCTCAATTGAGTTTTTCCGGTGTCAGGTAGTAAAAGACTCAGACTATTAATCTGGTTATTAAGCTTGCGCTTCTGGTCACCAACTACCAAACCAATATTCTCTTTGTTCTCCATTACAGATTGCATCCGATAATCTTTAGTTGTACTGTAATAGGTCAGATCACAATTGGTTGAGATCACTGGTGATGATGAGTGCTCTGGTGATAGTGATGCAACATCAGTTGAGTGCGGAGAATACTCTCTTCCATCGCCAGATTTGTTTCTTGAATAAAGCAAACTTTGAATCGTTTCTTTAGTATCAGAAACTTTAAGGCATCTTTTATAATTATCATGGGACACTTTTCTATTAATACCACTGAAACGTGACAAATCAAATTGTTTCAGAAGTTCGACCAATTTGAACTTAATAAAAGTTGACGAAGCACCATTTCGATACTTGTTGACATCTTTTGCTCTAGCTGAGTGAGTATGCAAATCAATATATGAAGAGTGTGATCCAACAGGATTTTGGACGTATGGAATCGGCATCGGTTGGGTAGGTGAACGTTGTAACAAACTCCGACTATCGCCAGCTATTTCGGAGTGAAGCTGTGTGTTCTCTTGTGGTTGCATCTCATAACTCAAATCTTCGATGTTGCTCGATTTATGATAGTTCTTATTTTGAAATTTAATTCCTTGTTCAAGAAAAGCTTCATATTCATCAGAACCATCTAGCATAAGATTGCGTTCGATGCAAGGATTTCGCGCTTGGTGTGGTTGGAGAGGAAGTGTCAGTTTTGATTGGTTCCATTTGGTCGCTGCATAGTGATTCTTCTCAATTGTCGAGTTGAGGTCGTGCTTTCTCTCACTATTTGATTTGTTGGCGTAAAAGTAGTGACTATGATGCGGGTGATGCAGCAGATGATTATAATTACTGTGCTTGTAATGAAGTGAATTTTCAAACTTGTTAATGTAAAATTTGCCTGGTACCAAATCAACGTATAAGTCTGCTTTTAGTGGGAATCTGGTGCTTTCATTAGAAGTTTGCTTCATGGACATTACACAACAACTAGACGGTATTTCCTTTTTGTACCTTCTCCAAAGTAGAGGTAATTCGGAGAGTCGTTTCTCAACGCAAAGAGCGGTTAGACGGGCTTCTGGTTCATGATCCCAACATTCGACTATTGTTTCCTTAAGTAGTCGTATGGCGCAGTTGGAATCTTTCCAAATATCTGGAAAGAGAGGTCTAGCCTTATTGTGGTTAACCAGAGCACGCATCTGGTCAAACGTTGGCAACAAGCCGACTTCCTGTTCGAAAGGCAACTTGAAAACTGGAACGTCAATTCCTTGATATAGATCAGAACACCGAGTAGCGATTTCCCAGAGCACAAGTCCCAGTGAGTAGATATCTGCCTGCTTAAGTGACGATTCACAATGGCGCAAATTGATGGCTCCGTCTAACACTTCGGGGGCAAAGTAACGAACCGTCCCAACCAGAGAACAGTCTTCGAATACTGGAGAAAAGTTTTCCACAAAAGGAACGGCAAATTTAAAATCACAGATCATACAAGTCCCATCAGACTTGACAAGAATGTTCTTGGAACAAAGATCCCGGTGGGCAATGCTGGGCTTCACTTGATTTTGTTGACCAATCTCACTATGAAGGTATGCAAGTCCTTGAACCAAAGAGCGAATCAACTGACACAACTTGGCCCAATCAAAGATGTGTTCACGTAAATAGTTTTGTAGAGATGAGTAGTGCGCGTACTCGATTGCTAGACAGTACTCTTTGCTGCCATTTTCTCCAATTTTCTCTGTGTAGCCGTAAAAACGAGGTAGATTTGGATGATCCATCAATGGCATCGAGTAGATTCGAGCCTCGTTCATTAGAAACCGTTTATTGGTTTCCGGCAATACTTTGATCGCCACAGGCATCTCTTCCAAGCTGCCTCGCCACACAGTGCCATAGGTGCCTTCACCAACAATTTGTTCAAATGTCAAATTAACTAAATCATTTTGATTATTGTAAATCGACATTAACTTGTGGGCACCTCGAGAATGCAACGATTGCGCTTCGAGAAGATGGAGTGAGTCGAGAGACTTGCTGTTATCAATCATTGTACTACGCGAACAAAATGCTCGGCAACAGACAGCTAGAATCACAGTAGATATAAAGAAGAACACTGTTGCAACAACAACAAAATTTTTATAATCACTATAATCTTCGTCAATTACATTATTCACTGAAAATTAGAAAAAATACAAGTTATATCATATTTGCTTGTATGGTACAACAATTTACCTGAGTCATACTCAAAGGAGTCTGCCAAATTGAAAGTGAGATTAAGATTACACAGATTCCCGGTGCAGCAGCAAAAGCTAGTGTTGTTTATTGCCCGATCAAGAGGTACTTGCGAAATGCATTGAGAATTGTCACAGTATGAATCACCAGTATTATTCCAGCATCCTAGGAGCAAATCAACAATTAAAGTTGAATGGAGTAAGTTGAAAGAAAAGCTTACCGCGACCGATCAGCTGGTAGAGACTAGCATCGAAGGGATCTCCGAGATGATGAGACCAAACTGCGAAGCAGAAGCTATTCGCCTCGTCTCTGCATGTCTCAACGCCTTTTTCGATGAGTGAATCTTGCGAGTCATGAGTAAACAGTCGCGATTTATAATAGGCACATTGCAATGCATTTATTCCTGCAATCAAACATACAATTCGGTGAGTTCAGATCAACATATGGACATTAAAAAAACTCATTACCAAATATTATGTAAAAAAAGAAATAAAACAATGATAAAATCAACATTATAAAAATATATGTTTAATATCGATGATTTAGTAGACCAAGGTAACTGAGAGTTTTGAAATAATCAGTTGAGTTGGGAGACGACATTCCAATTAATGTTTATAGATTATTATATTGCTTCTAGCCAATAGG
This sequence comes from Rhinocypha anisoptera, assembly GCA_011762765.2. Lineage (NCBI taxonomy): Eukaryota > Metazoa > Arthropoda > Insecta > Odonata > Chlorocyphidae > Rhinocypha > Rhinocypha anisoptera. The sequence goes on from WURS02266324.1 coordinate 38,949, forward strand.
GAAACAATTTGATATTTTCTGTTTTAAATTAAAAAACAAAATATAGAAAAATTATCATTTTAAGCATTTGAAAGTTCTCGGTTTGTACAAAGACAAAACTAGCTTCATTGAAAGTAAATTTGCCAAATAAACCCTTTGTTAAGCTAGAAAATATGCCATAAAAGTATTTTATTTATTTACATAAATGTTTTCAAACATAAGCAGAAGCTTAACTTATCGACTAAAAAATATTAATTAATAATTATATACTCTAAAATTTATATTCTTTTTATAAAATAACTACAATAAATAAAAACAACTCAAAAATGTTTATAGAAAAATAAAAGAAGTTGTCCGTGTAAAAAAAAAGTGTTCTACTATTGTTATTACAGCCAATTACGTTATGCACAACATACAATTTTATCAGTTAAGTTGAAAGACTAAGATGAATAATTTTTCTTGTTCACTAAAAATGTTAATTCCACCTGGAAGTAGACTGATCTGATGGTTGAACAAAAATAGAAAGTTGAATCACGAATTTCATGAGACAAATACAGGAGATCAAGACCAAGTGGAAAAACTTAGAGTCGGTTGATCACAGAAAAATATTCACTATTCAAAAAATAGTAGATGGACACCTTCGGCCAATGACTCAGTTGATACCACATTAGATTGCATCCAGAGAAATTAAATTGCTGCTAATTGATCGAATGGCACGAAGGGCACCAAGAGAGCTTGAGACAAGCAAATAAGAGTGATAATTCCAAAAAAGTCGCGTGATGCCATAGGTTGCGACGAGGCATCTACTTGGTATCGGCCTAAGTGACGGCCGCCTAATTGTCGGCTGGTGCAGTGGCGCGACTGCATCAAGTGCGCGCACCACCACAGACACCCAGACACATTTCACAGACGCGCACTGTGTGCAGTCTGCACTCACTCACGGCTTCCAACTGATTACAATTACCTATGAGCTCACTGCTGCTAGACTCTGCCACCGACCAGACACTGGCAGACAGTACGCTCTCCCACCCATTACACACTGACAAGCGGTGCAAGGAGGTGGAGACCTTCTCTTATTATGGCTAACAGCCGATCCACTCTCTCAAGGCTTACATCTAGACGGCAGATACTAGCGCACCAGAACCAAGCGCTATGACTTGAATCTAAGTTCAGAATCTGAAACTCATAGAGAAGTTGTGGCTTTCAAATTCCGTGCTCTCTAAAGTGATAACGCCTTTTTGTACTCTGATGTCGCACTCATCAGTCCAGACGCATGCGTGACACATAGAAAGGCATGCATTGGGATGCATAACGCATGAGTCGGAACTGGGCATAGTGGCGATCGACTTCGCACCCCTAACCCACGGCCGCGACGTCGGCCCCCTCTGGTCTTTTTTCTTCCCCTCGGTGTCTGCTTGGTGTCGGCATGTTCCAAGTTACCCGAACCAACAAAAAAATAAGACTCTCTTTGCATTTCTAGTAATTTTTCGCTTAATGTTCAATGTGTTCCAAACTATTTGGTCGAAAAAATTGTAAAGTCTACATATACAAGGAATGGAATGTAATTGTGTTGGTTCCATTGAAGAACGAGCCCAATTCGTGGTCCGAGTTAGGAGAGTACAACTGTCTCGCACTGGTAGGCTACCAGTTTTAGCTGATCGATCGATCATGCGCTAGCTGGATCGAGCCACTGTGTATGACTAGCAACCAAATCATTTGCCTGATTGGATGCATGCGATCGAATAAGCTGT
>WURS02266325.1:0-19102 GCA_011762765.2 Rhinocypha anisoptera
AGCTAAACCCAAGCTGAGTGATTTTTCGGTACCACATCTTCGTGGGTAACCACAGATGGCACAGGGAAAGGAAATGGCCCCTCTATACCCTGATGTGTGAATTTCCACACGCTGTGGGCTTAGTACTAGGTGAACTTTACCCTCATTTAACATACTAACCTTCGGGTTGCGTACTGTGGTTGGTAAATAAAATTGGACAAGCTTTACTATAGTTTTGTGGAAATTGAAACCTAACCCCTGAATTTCCATACACCTAATGGTTTTATAACTGCAGGGTTTTCCATGAACATAACCCCCATGATTGACGTGGGTTAACTGTACTTGGTTGGAATTTTTTTGGAACAAGGTTGTTAAAATTGTTCCCCTACCCTTAGGTAACTGGTGGAAGATTCTTACGTGCCTCTCAGCAATTTGGTCACAAGTATCCCAGGCTAGGGTTTTTACCATATATACAGTTGATACATATCTGTATCATCAATTAAATGCATTACTGCCTTTCCAACTGCTTGCATTGAATTCACCATGGATGTTGATTTTTTTTTACAGAGAACCTGGCACCATCGGAACTGAAGAAGCTGCGAAACAAACAACGGAAGGCACGTCGGAAGGCAGAGCTGGAGCGGGCGCAGGCGGCACAAGCAGCCGAGAAGCGCGAGCACCACCACAAGTCGAGACAGCAGGGCGATGCTGCTGAGCCCGATGCCCCTCAGCAGGACGAGCTTGTCCCGGAGAAGCTTGTCAAGGTGTGCAGTCGGTGCCCTTCGTCTCCCCCTCCGTCCTTCCTCCATAAGGCATCTGGCCTGCCTGCCTGCCTGCCCTTGTCTCGTTTGAAAATCCTGGGTTTCATGACCTCATTGTTCGGCTCAAAGTATTATTCAGAACTATAATACAAATAAATCATATTTCATACAAGCAGGTTACCATACAAGCAGGTCTCCATACAACGATACATCTTGATTAGTAGGAATGGAGTTCACTCTCATCTCAGAAGAATGGATTCCAATGCAACTCTTCGGACCACTTTATGCCCATTGTTGTCCCCTATTTTAAATATTCATTTGCTCTTTGGTATTAATTTTAAATTAAATTGGCTCACAGAAGGTACCCCTACACCTAACCAATGTATGTTTAAGATTATGAATTGGACTAAAGTTAGTTCACACAGCATCAATTTCTCAGTAGAGAGGGGACTACAAAGACAACCAACTCCAGTGTAAAGCCATAAACAATGATGCCTTTGCATTTTACAATTTTCATTGAATAATAGATAAGGACACCACCTCAATTATATTTCCCTGTCTTGTATTATAAGGATAACACACAACTTGGGTATGGGTATTATGGCCCAGATGACCAAGATGCGATAATATGCATGTATATGATACTGTGTATTTTATTTTGGACTAATTTCCATTGATATCCTTATTTTTTTTACCTTGTAAGGGGAATATGAGTTACTTTTAGGGTTTGGCATTTGGTCTTCAGATTTCCTTGGTTGACAAATTAAGTAGTAACCCTATCAAATGTGAATGAAACACTGATTTTACTCCATACTTCATGAACCACCACTTCACCTTGAACCATATTTAAATTATTTCGATTTATTGATGATCAATAAGTGAAATAGGAAATTATGTATAGTCTGTGCAGTTATATTTTGTATTGGCTTATATTCCTTTTTTATTTGATTAGTTTAATCTTGTTGCTTGCCATAAGGAATAAAAGTATCATCTCGTCTGTTTTGTTTCACCAGTATGAAAACTTTATAAAATGGACAAAGCATACAAGTCCATTATGATATTTTTAGCAGACACATTAGCTATGTGGCAACCTAAAGGTTTTTTAATGCTGACTAATTGACAGTTATGTCCTATCTAAATTTCAGACTGAGTATCCCTTGGAGCAGGCAATCAAATTTCTCAAGCCACTGCAGGCCCTTGGTGCTGGCAATATCGAAACCCATCTTATGGCTTTTGAAATATATTATCGAAAAGGTAAGGAGGACGGAATAGGGTCTTGAGAGCATGTATACATAACTGCTATGCTTAAAATAATGCTGAAAAACCTTTGTCTTTCGTAAGAAAGAAGTGATTAGTGTTTACTCCCTTAAACCCCAAATTTTTATGCCTTTCTCAAAAGACTGTTAATTTTAGTATGATGAATGACTGAATGTGATTATTTGCTTAGGTAATTCACTGACCCTTTTCTTCTAGTTAATTTTCTAAATATTTTCCGTCAGTATTTTATTATTGTGTTATTGTTGTGGTCTACCTTTGATTATAGAATTGGTTGTATTTAGTAAATTATTTTCATAGTACTGTTGAAACAATCCTTTTTAATGTAATTTTAAAAATTGATGTACAGTTACTGTGTGTCATATTAATTAATTTAAATATCAAGTCCCACAAAATGGTTTTGTTACATAAAAGAAAACATTCTGTGGACAAATTTGATAGAAATTGATTTTTTACTCATGAGTTGGGAATGAAATGTTGTCATTCTTGTTTTCCAGAAATCAAGTTTTCCTCTGTTATTTCATATGCAGTTCTTCATAAAGTGATAAAAATTATTATGACCATATAAATGGTTGAAGTTAACTGAAAATAGTATGCGTTTTGTAGAAATTCAAAGAAGTGGCCACCATAGATACAAGTGCTATTAGAATTACATATCATTGTGAACTCCTGCCATAATGAAGGGTAAGTAAAGGTCATTGATAAACAAATAATTAATGTGTGTGTTGTATGTATCGTTGGCAGAGAGGCCATTGCTGATGATGCAGTCAATCAAGAAAGCACACAACCTGGAGCCAGAGAACCCACGGCTGCACTCTTGCATGATTCGCTTCTGCGGGTACATGGACAAGTGGCGGGGTGGCATGCAGCCACCAGTGATACAGGTCGTTGACATGCAGATGAAGGACATCCTGAGAGGTCAAAGTGCCCTCAAAATAAACTCGGACTTCTTAGAGATTCACTCAAATTCACTGCCTGCACTTTTTGAAGGTAAAAAGTCAAATTGGCAACTATAAAAAAGTATTCCAAATGCCTCATACACTTTTCTCTCACTCACACTGGAGGAATGCAGTGATTCTGAGTGGGATTTCTCTTCAATACCTCCCACTTTCCTTGGTTATGTATTCCTGGTCATTTATGGGACTCATAGCCTACAAGGGTATATTTAGTCAAAACCCTGCTGGTGCTTGTAATAAGGTAAATGTAGTCTTCCACTGGTCAGTCCAAACTGAGCCAATACTTTTGAGGTGCGCTAATTGCTGAGGAAGGCATTCTTCTGTTGCCGTATGTTATAGCAAAGGACATTAATTTTTTTTAAATCTTGGAAGATTATTGAGCATATATAGTAGTGATTACATAAAATTAATTCTAAATTTCTCATGATTAACATTCATTATACTTTAATTACCACAAACAAAGTCCCTTCTTCATTGTAATTAATTTGCAAGATTTTGCAAATGGATTGATCATTGATAATTTTGTGTGATCTGAGTATCGTTCCATTCAGGCCCTTCTGGTCAATACACAGGCTGTTATATGTGCCACATTGTTCCTGCTATCACCCAACTGGTAGGCACAATTTTCTCTGGGTTTGAATATACCACATTTTGATTGAGTGGTACTTTTTGTTGCTAGTTTTAACATAGATATTCAATAGTTTCTGGTTAAAAAGTAGAGTATCTGGTATCATAGTTGCCATCATCATTGTTTTTTGAGACTTCGATTGGTGAGATATGTTGTCCATAGAAAGTGTGCTATGGAATAACTTTAAAAAGCATAATTTCTTAATGAAGAATTTGCTTTTATATATTTTTAGCAAAATATGTAGCTCATTTAAGTAAACATTTGTTTTGTAACATTCATGTACCCATACTTGTAGGGAACAAATAAAGTAAGGAAGTAACTGATGGTGTGGTATCAAAATATATATTAATTAGATTTTATAACTTGTACCTCCAACTTCTTAATGGTCTGCAGAAAATTTGTGTTTTGTGAATATTGTGAAACTCTTGTCACTGTACTATAAATGTCTTCCACTAATGGAAAATGGCCTCCTTTTAAGCAAATGTCAATTTTGGGAAGAGAAAATGGTTGGTAGATGCAAGATCTGGTAAGTACTGTTGGTGGGTTGAGAAAATGCTTTTCTTCACCAGAAATGGTTTTACAATAGCAGTGCTTCAGATATGTTATTGTGAAGAAGGAATGACTCACCAGCTTCGAACTTCATTGTTCTCACTACAACTGTTCTTTCTGTCTTCAGTAGTCAATCCAAAACCCAGGTGAAATTTTGCATTCACTCCCTGCCCTGCACCAACAAAATCTTGATGAATCTGCATCAAAAGGACAGCAGATGACAAATGAATTCCACATTATCATCTGTACTGCCAGTAGAAGGGTGACAACTTGTAGCATCATCCTTCTTTTCATCTTGAAATTGACCATACCTCAAATACACATTACCATTTTAATATATCCATGCTCTCATATACACTCTGGTCCCTTCTAAATCTGTTCAAGAGTTTCCACTGTATATGTAAAAGTACCCACATAGTTTATTACCACTCTCTGCTCTTCCTTGTAGGCTGTGACATTGATAAAAATCTTTCTTACAAATCACTCCTTGCACTTGTAAAACTTTCATGATCTCAACTAACAAATTAAATCTGTTGAAGCTAAGTCACTTTTTACACGAAGCAGTGGGCTATGTAATTCCAGTGCTAGATGATGCGTAATAGCATTTTTAAACAAGTCATCTCAAGACTTTTGGGCCACACCTTGTATTTGTGTGTATGTAAAAGCTTCAGAGGAATTTTAAAATGTTTGCAATTATTATTTCCCACTGACACTGACCCAGTCAGGAATAGCCTTCAGAGTGGCCCCAATGGAGCTGCAATAGTAAATAGAGTGATAAGTTCATTGCTTTGTCTCTAATGGAAGTTTTCTGTGTATTCTTTTCTTCAGGGGCGCGGATGATGTACTTCTTGGAGCCATCCAAGCAGGATACTGCTCTCAAGTTGACCATGACATTGGATCGCAGTATCGAAGGGATAACACTACAGGTTTGTGGGATAGCTTTTCTGTTTGCAGGATCCTGTGTGTAAATTCATCGATATAAACCATCTCATGCATAGTGACCACCTCCATTCTTTACGTGATCTAGCATTTGTGGAGCTTTGAGCTGTAAGACCAAATTGTCAAGCTGTAAGTCCAAATTGCCAAATTCTGCTTTGATTGCTAGGTTCAAAGATGCCGCATTAGGGTTTCTGGACTTGATAGTAACTCTTTCAATTATTCTCCAAACATAGTAATTAAGGGGGTTCAAATTTGGGCAATTATTAAGGGGCAAGAATATAATAATAATGTGGACATGTTCTGGTCCAAAGAGGCCAGAATATACTCACGTTCTCCATAAGGCAGTTTTGGACTAAAAGGGCTTTTGTGTGCCAGTAAGGCATCCTCCTGAAAAACATATCGCCTCCCTTAGGCCACTGTTTTCATCCATGGTTTTACGACATTAGTCAGAACAAGCATAAACTTCTTTTGTGATAGCATGCTCTCTTGCTGAAAGAAATGTGACGTCACTGGACTCAGTGGTAGTTACCATACTTTAAGCACTAATTTCTTTTGTTGACTTACAATCTTTAATTCTTATTTCATTCATGAATAGATGGTATTATCGCATCACCATTTTGTAGAATTATAAGACATTTTTATTCAAGCTTTTATTGTCAACTACCACACTTTTGTAAAATTAGCATTTGACAAATTATTCCATAATTGATGAAGAATATACTCAACCATAAGCTATAAGACTTTGCCCCTGATGAAATAATTTATTATGTATTATTTATTATGTGCTTAGTGATTTAATTATTCCTCTTTACATTCATTCTTGCGACTTTGTGATGAATACTTGGAGCATGACTTCACTAACACAATTCCTTACAACTCCTACTTGAGATCTATTCCCCTTCTTGAAATTATATATACCACAATTAATTCTTTTTCTGCAATCGGTGATTTTAAGATTAAAAAGGAAACAAATGGAACCAAAGAACCAGTTTTGAAAGCTTATCCTTCACTTATTTATGGAGAAACCTGATATTTGGCATGAAATCCATAATTACTTACACGGAAATGTGACCTCTTAGTTTGGACATTTAGATTGATGGTTTCAGGCCAATAGAAATGCCAGATACAAGAAAAAATTGCTCATATTTTATCTTTTAATGGCAAGCGATGGAAGTGTACATTTTAAAGCTGTTGCAATCAAGATATTGGATTTATTTAATCGATATGTTTGACGCTCTTTTCCAGAATTGCATTAAAGTGCTGAATGCTCTGAACAGTGGGGACTTTGGCCACTGTCCAACACAGGCAGCTGACTACAAGGTACGGTGCCATGAAAGGTTCCCGTATGCCCTTGCGTTCCAGCCTCCGGCAGCCGCAAGTGCTCCTCATCCGAATGCGATCGTACAGCCTTTGTCCCCTCCCCCGTCGCCCACCCCCGAGGACTCGAACCACATCAGTGCACCGTCGTCCGGCGGAAAGAACAACTGCGTCGATTGATGCCCGTCCCTCCCTTGCATTGCGTAGGAAATGCATGCGTGGAGGATTTGTTTAGTGCCGTTGTTGTAGGGTTGAAAGCCGACAAGATGAGGAGGGGTGTGAATATTAAATGTGTGTTTTTTTGCGTGTGTGATTGTATGCCAGAGAGAGAGAGAGAGGAGGAGGGTAGTGTGAGGTGTGGGGGGGATTTGTGTGTACGGTGCACACCGACGCACGAGTGACTTCTGTCCTCGAGGGGATATCTGCAAAGCGAGCACCTTCCAACCATCTGTCGGCCGTTTTCCTCCACGGGATGAAACGAAGAGGCAAGGCAATGTATTGAGGTGTGTGGTGGAGTGCGTGTGGCAAGGAGAGCTTGCGATTGGATGGGAGAAGCCACCCTGTGTTGTTTATTTTTGTGCGATTATCCTTAGCGACCGAACGCCCTTACCCCTCCTTACAGTCCTTTAATCCCAAAGCAAAAAGCCATCTTATCCTTATCCTCTTCTCTTCTGTACAGGTGGTGTGTTGGTGGGCTCAGAGCTTTCCCTTGCGTTTGCTCGTCACACATATGTGTTTGATAGTCATCGCTGCACATTTGTTGATCCATGGGGATATCTCGCGAGGGGAGGGAAACGAGCGTGGAGCACAGTGTGTGGGCGTCTAACAGCGTGTATGTGTGTGCGTTTGTTGTATGCATGACAACGAGACTACTTTTGCGAGTGTGTGTGTGTGGGAGGGGATTAGGAGGGGTGGTGTGCGTAAGTGACACTGTCACTCCCGTTTTGTCCCATGTCCTGATCTTTTGTTTTTTATATAATATTAACGATAGTAAAAATGTGAACACATCCAAAAAATTGAAGGTGGTGAGTGTCTGACTCAGATAACACATTTTGTGTGTTTGTGTGCGTGTTTGTGTGTGTAAAAGATCCTTGCTTGTGCATGTGCGTTTTTCGTGTGAGTGCACTCTTGCGGGTGTCCGATTCTCTATAAAGAATTGACTCTGGTGCACTTGTTTCTCGTGTTGGGTGGTGTTGAGGGGAAGGACAACAAGGGAGGGAGAGAGGGGCTGAGAACAGCACACTTTGGACGATGCAGTCGAGAAATGAATGAGGCAATCGCGGATGCTTCGAGGCCATGCGGGGCAAGTGGGTGGAGGTGGGGTGCCCTTGTTCCTTGCGGGGGGTGATGAGCAGTTTGGGAGCGACACACTACTTGGCCGAGCCACGGCCACAACAGCAAGGCGCAACTCTCTTGCTCATTCGTTCCCCCTTCGAACCAGGACAAAAGGTGCAGAAATCACCTTGTGTGACCATGTATTTCAACCAAACCCTGCATTTCAGTCACTGGTGACAGTCAAGCATAATTACAAAGGGTGCTGAGCGGGTGCTTCATCCTTGGGGAGTTCAGCGCAATCGAATCAGTAAATGGCTGAATGACATTTAATATTTAGGGAACTGATAATTCTTGACAGAAAGTCGGCTGTGTTCATCATGTGTGTTACTTAAACCATAACCCAGTTTCTTTCAGTATTCTAATGTTCATTTTCACCCGTTTGCTCTGGGATAGGAGGAAGGACACGTGGCTAACGTTTCAGTTTCTGCTCGAGTGTGGTCTGTTTGACACCCGTATGCAAGGACGGCCATGTTGGGGTATCCAAAAAAGTACACGTTGCCCCATTAATAATAATCCCTCCATGCCTTCCACCCCACGTGCGCAACTTTTTTGCGTTGCGTGCGCCTCGTTCACTTATGCTTGGTTCTAACCATGTTCATGGTCACCTCACACACACACACACACACACAAACAAACACCCCAACGGTATGTAATACGCCTGTGTGGTATGAATGTATGTCAAGAAGGACTCCCTTGCTCTTAAGATGGGTTTTGTGGCCAGCCCTAGTGCTCATATGGGCATGCTCCATTTTGTACTGTTTTGACTTTTTGGACTGGAACCGCTCGTTGGGTAGGTTGGGCGTCTTGTTGCGACGTCCTGCTTTGAGAAACTTGCCTTTGCATTGCATCAATTTGAGTGCTGTCTTGGTGATCGGGTCGTCGACGTGTTGTGCACGTGCTAAGGGTCTCCATGCATGCGCAGAGGGCTTCAAAAGTGTTACTGTCCTTAGTTGTTCATATCGAAAAACCCCTTTCAGATCAGATGGGGCAAATATCTTGATCGTTTACGGAAAAAAATAATAGTTTTACTTCACACTTAACTTCTGGTATGAATAGCTTTTTGCTGATCTTTGTGAAAAGAATTTTTTTAAATGTCCACTGTTGGTGCGTATTTCTCTTGAAAAGAAGGCTATGGGGAGCTGAAACTGAAAAATTATTTTCCTAGTCTGTATGTGTTATCACTTGTCTTACATGTAATGCCAATATTCATTACAATAAGTTCATTTTAAATTGATGATGATTGATGCCTTTATAATGTTAATGGCCAACTTTAACTAGAGGAATGAGCTTTATTGTGTTTAGTGCTTCTTTCCATGTGGAAAGTCTGATGTTTCCCATGGAAAATGCAGGTAGCTGACAAGAGCTACCAACAGTTCATGCTCTAATTTCTAGGAGCATTGTTCATTTGTGTTGATGACAATGTTATCATTCATATCCATGTGCTGTTAATATGATTTCATTCATCTTGTGAAGTTTGTGGTAACCCAGTCAAGCAATTTCTGTTCAGGTTCATTTTAGCCTGTTAATATAATACATGGTAATGCATTATACCAGAAATATTAGTGAATAATGTAAAGGTAACCTAAAAGATGAATTTTTAGAAGCTCCATCACATGATATTTTTGGAGCATTTGTAAAAATTCATTAGTTCACTCCCAAGTATTTAATACTTGTTATAACTGAATATATGTTCTGGAGTTTTTCCATTGCTGAGGCCTTGGTGGATTATAATTTTGCAGTTGGAGCAAGAGTCCTATTATTGGTTATTTTCTGAATACATTTATATTGTTGACAAGATGGTCATAGGTTGGTGATGCCATTTGAAAAATAACCAAACATGATGTGAATGAGAATGGCTACATTTCTTGTGATCTGACGTGTGCTTGGACAGTGACATATGATGCATAATTTGGCAAAAATGTTCAGTTGTCGGCTTCCACTCAAACAGAATGCTTTGTGTAAATACTGATATAAATATTATATAAATATTCATCTCGAGAGCTAACTACTCTTTTGCTAGGTAAATAATGGACTTGGATGGCAAACTGTGATCATTGCTTTGTTGCCAGTTACAATTTGTTGAACATAATGAAAACACATTATTCAATGCATTACAATGGAGATAGGTGCAAAAGGAGTCCCATCTGGTGAATTGTGTAAATGGAGGAGAAATAAAAAAACCATACATTCGCAAAAGTTGTCAGTCATATTGTGTATATTTTGGAACCCATCCTCATTCTTTCTTTATTTGTCCAAGGATCTTATGAGTAAACACTGAATAGATACATGACACATCAAAAGTTAAAATTACTGCACACAGAAAGTAAGTTTACATGAAAATGTTACATTTCAGTAACTCATTTTAATCAAACTTTGCTTGAAGTAGATTGTATTTTCTTATACAGTTGATTGAATTTATACATTTTTTGCAAGAAATTAAACATTATTTCTTCCTTTGGCTTTAGGCTTTTTGAAGCCATGTGTTTTTTATTCAAGGTAGTGTGTGTATAACTGTGGGACCTTGTTTAGTGCTTATGCACATCACTATTTACCACTGTAGCACTTGTACCATAAGCTGGATTAATTCACCGTATAATAATATCAAAACACATTATCGAACGATGAATCACACTGAACAACTTACTTTAAAATCACGTGATCGGCGAAACGGTCAAAGAGATCAATCATTCAAGAAAAAGGCAAAATTCTATTTATCACTCTTTAGTCAAACAAAATCAGTAATTAACATAAGTACTATGAAATAGCCATACAAACTTCGTAACGAGTTATCGAAAGAAACACTAGTATACCTTGCTTTTGACGAAAATATCACAAAAAGTTTGCTTAGACTTGAAGCACTGGTCTGCTCGAGGCGATCTTCACACTGCCCAGGAAAGGCTTTGGTTAAGTCTTTTCCCGAACCACCACCGTGAAGTGCTGCCATCACTAGTGCGTCTGCGTGCCAGGTTTCATTTCCAAAACGGGCCAATCAGAAGCGAAATGGTCATTCTATGCTCCGCATAAAAAAATTAGTCTGTCCTGGAGGAAGAGGTCACTTTCCTATGCGGATTGGCCTATAAAAGTGATATTGAAGCGGAGCACGCAAGAGTGGTGTCACGTGGAGCAGTGATCGCGAGGCTGTCTGTTTAAAACAAACGCAGTTTGATCACAGCAGTTCGAGCACGGGCAGTTCAGAGCACCAGGGCATTATGAAAGTTTAACAGTTGTTAAAGATGTCGCACAACTAAGTCATGAAGATTCATCTCTTTATTTCCATTCATTCTCTTTATTCAATAACCATCTTAAGTGCTGGTCTTAGAAAGAGTTTAGTTTACAGGTAGTATGACTGCAAGGATTCTTTATGGGAAGAAAAATACTATCTAATAACAGGAAAATCTCACATGAAATTCTTTATTCCTCAAAGGATTTGACATCATTTGCAAATGTGTTAAATCAGTGATCAAGAATGCTAGCAACTCCATTCCTGTTTTCTCAACTAATATTGAAGTGGCTTTAATTTACTTCTCTCTTACCTGTTCATATCAATGCACTTGGGAGAACTCGTTTATCACAAAAATTTTCTGCTTTCAAGATATATCAAACATTCTGCTACAATATGAGAAAGTTTCCTTGAGAATTAGGGATAATAATGAAATTTAGGAGCTTAGCTCTGACCAGAGTTCCCAATCCAAATGGAGAGAAACATTCACGTAAGATAATGCATTTGCCAAATATTGTCCTAGCTCCTCTAGTCTAGAATGTTTGGACCAGTAAACTCATTGAATGTAATGAGAAATAGTCTTTGATATCCAGGCATAAGAGTATACCTATCTTTCCAATCAATTCCTTGGAAGACTCTCGCACCAGAAGTATCAATAAGAAGACTTGGTAACGGAGATGCTGTGTTCCTGGAGATAGACCAATGCCTTCTCCTCTCCTCATTTTCCTTGCACAAAATGTTTATCCTGTTGACAAGAATTTTCAAGAATTGTTCCGTTTTGTCTTCCAAAATAATTTTAATAAAAGTTTTTCCTATTCAAAAGGAACAAACTTATTAATGATACAAGTGCTACTACAAAGTTCCAGAAAGATCCCAAAACTCTTACACCTTATGATTAAGAAATTGTAAGTTAATGGAACCTTTGTATAATCCTAGTATAGGATTTCATCCTCTTTGCAGTTTAATTTAGAAATTTTCTTAATGGTGTTTTGCTGAACTTTGGAGTTGTAAGGTTTCTTCCACTTAACGCAGTTCTGGGGGCTGAGAAAGTTGGGGGAATACTGGGTTCCCCACTAATTATACAGTGTAGCAAAATGCTCCTCACTCCTTGACAAAATTTGAGGAAAGAATGGTATGCCTTTTATTATGACTCACTACCTTTGCTATACTTATAGTATGTGGAAAAACTTTACTCAAAACCAACAGTGGGCAATGAAGACAAATTTTAGCTAATGATGGAAACAAGGAAGGTGTCAACCAGAGTTTGAAATATAATGGGAATTGGGTAAGTCATGTAGATTGATGTACTTTCAGCAATGGCCAATTTTAGGAAAACCATGGGTTCACATGGAATTTGATGAGATAAAGGTCTTGGTCAAAGAAAAGTGGTATTTCAAAAGGATCCTCAGAGAAGCAGTGGTAATGGCCAAAAAACATTAGCAGAAGAAAGCTGCTCTCTTTCCATTACTTGGAAATAGATATTCTAACTGTAAACCCAGCAACTTTATGATAATTGACAAACATCATCCACAAATGCCAATAAGAGAGCAGTAGCTGAGCTTATACCACTACCTCCAAGGTCATGTATTAATAATGGCAAATATTGAAGCAATCTTTATTTCTGCCTGGCCTGAAGATGTCTGCAGCAGAGTAGATGAAACATTGACGTCACCATCATCTGTCAAAACCTTCAACAGTGATGTGCAAATTCTTATAATTAGGTAATTATGTTAAGAGGTTACCAAATGTCATGAGGTTACCAAATTTTTTAAATTTCCATTACAATCCTCCTTTTCTTCAATCCATTTTATGTGCCATAATGGAGATGCTAAATTTAATGGAGGATGGCAATATTTGTTCAGAAAAGTGTATTATCCCATGCTCCATGGGTTTTTACATGTCAAAGAACAGTAATATGTTATTTCCTGTGGATAGTTTTTGTGACTGTAAGATTGTGAGTAAATTAAGCTGTTCTCTTGTATTTCTAACACAGTTTTGTCATGTTCCATCATTACTTTGGTAAAGTTTTTACATTCTCTAATTAAAAGTATAAATAATACATTTGAAATTACTGTACCAAAGTTTGTGAAGACATTAATTTTCTCAACCAATCTATTGAAAACTAAAATTCTTTTGCTCAGTTAATGGAATCCTTCATTCAGTTGGGAAACAGCTTAATCAGGATGTAGTGCTATTGACCGTTTTTGTGCCAGAGGGCCTGATTTATCGGTCTATCTATCGGCCTGATTTTTTTTAATAAATAATTTTTCCTTAAATTGTTTAGGGGAGAAAAAATTAAGAAATTTTTTATAAGTCTTGTGTTTGGAGTGTAAATAAAAACATAAGACTGTTAACAAACTGATGTTACAATGCTATTTATGGGGAGAGATGGTATCCTGGTGGTAGCGTGCTGGGCTACGGAACTGGAGGTTCCGGAAGTTGTCGGTTTGAGCCCCGGTGACGACGAAAATTTTCTTGTCTTGAAAATGCACCAATTTTCAGGAAAAGCACCTACAAGCACTACAATACACGCAGCCTCAGTTGGAAGGCAGCAGTTTCACCAGTAGGCACAGATCAAGAGGATCGACCCAGCATCAACTGCCAGAGCTGTGGGCGAGAGTGAAGTTCACGTAATCGCCACAGTACTGTGATGTGGAAGGCAAAGGGAAACTACCACATTAAATATTTCCCTAGAAAATGCAGCCATGCATTCACATATCGTGATGGCATTGAGGATTGCGGTCAACCAATCTTCAGATTGTAGTACTAATGATGATGTTAATGATATTTAACCATATAAATCAACAAATTCCACGAAAAAAACCTTGCATTTTTCACAAATACCAGGTGGTAGGGCTGGCACTAAAAGGGTTAAACTCTTTACTTTAAAGATTATTTCCCTATCATTGAATAATAATTTTATTTGTAAATTTTCTTGAAAAGCAAAGTATTTGGCATTGTAAAAAAAACTTATCTGTAATGTGCATTTGCATCTCTAAACCAGGCAGCTAATTCTTATATACCTTGGTTGTACATTTAATTCCTGTACTAATACTCCTTTATCTCTTTGAAGATCATCACCATCCTTTTTTTAGGTGTCTACTATTAATGATTTCCAAGAAACCCTAGAAATATTTGTATCCTGTCACATGAAATACAGTGCACTGTGGAAGTTAGCTACAGGACCAGAGAACACATGGGATGAAAATAACTATGCCTCTGCTTATGGCAATAAATATTACATAATGACATCCTTCAAAGTGACAAAGATTGTTGAAATACTTTTGGGTAATTTACTATAATTTTTTTCTTTACATTTAGACTCCTAATAAATGGCATTTTGAAGTCTGGCTACCTTATGAAGGAATTTCTCAAACTAACAAAGGTGTAGTAAACATGATTGCCAAATGATGATATTTACTTTAGTTGCCTTAGTTTAGTCAAGCAATTTAATAATATATATTTGCTATTACCATGGAAACCTTGTTAAATCAGTATTTAACATTATTGAATGTTAAGACAGGAAGAGAAACTATTTTCATAGTTAATGCAGAAAAATCCTTGGGCAAGTCATTAATTTCTATCTGAACTATTAATTTATTAAGTCTGTATTATAATTTTTAGGCCAAAGATCCCATTTAATATAACAACCAGCTAGCCTTTCTTTTTGCATGGTGCAAGAATTGTGACTATTGCAACTAGTATTGATTTATTGTAATTGTAAACATTATATTAGGCTATAATTTAATCATAGTGATTTTGCTGTAAAGCACTTCAAAGTATTTTCATTGTTCACTTCTCTTCCAACAACTTATGTAAAAATTATAAACTTTTATCTTTACAGTATCTGTACTCTGGTAGTTTTTAAATGTCTGTCATTATATCGTAATTTTTTAAATAATTAATTCTTTGTTGAATCTTAAATTTTATATAGGTAAATCTCAATAAAATAGTATTTGATCCCGAGATGACTTAATTGTTTGTGTTAGCATAATTGTCCTAAAAGAAATATAAATTATCTTTGAGATATAACTAGCTATTTCATTTTTTGAAAGATTGTTCCATTACTGTACAAAAGTAACATTCCAATAATTTCTTCTTCACTCTCTCCTATATGATTTTATGCTCACTGATCTTTAATCTTACAAATTGTTCTAACTGCTAGGTATATTATTAATAAAGTCTTTGATTTTAATTTAATATATACATATAGTTTTTGGTGCTTAATTCCATTGTAGCTGATCTAGTGTAAATTCCTATTTTATTTACTGAATTAATTTTTGCAATTTCAAGGGTAAAATTCAAGCATGTGTAAATGCATAAACTAATTTGGTTCCACCTGAGAAAATGAGGAATCTCAACCCCCAAGCATTCTCAGGTCAAGTGACAAAAAGGGAAGGAATCGAATGCTCTCTAGCCTAGGTGTTCCAATCTATATATTCCCTCTCATCAAGACTCAATCCTCTGAATGTAGGGCATTGGATTAAATCCTTAGAGCCTAATAGTTTTTGATATACCATGATGTTCTTGGTTTACATATGCATGCATTATTCAATATAGTTATAATACATTTATTTAATGGTTCCATTTTGACTTAACCCCTAGGTCAAGAAGCAACTGCTGTCTCCTCCATGTGCCCCAAAGCTCATTATGTACCTAGGTCTGGACTTTGACGTTGATTGCAAGGGTACAATGATCAGTTGGAAGGAGTGAGTATCCTGTTAGAAATTATACAAATGATGCTAGTCAATGAAACTAGCAAAAACTTTTTTCTCAGAGATGAGAATAGGGTTGAGGCTAGACTACAAATCTCTACCCTTAAGCAGAGGTCTTGATTGGCTCACAGAGATACCATGGATACACAGTATCCCAATGCAGGATAACTCCCAACTGGTGCCACAAGGATGCTGAGAGTTACTTATTCTACCCACATCAACCGACAAGTGCTCCAAAGACAGCAAGCTAAGTACTTCAAGAGAGCTGCAGCATAGTTAAGCCTGAGTATGGATAAGTTTTTGTTATTTTAGATGTAGTAGTGCAAAGTTTGAATGGTAAAGAGCTGTTTTAGTTGCTCTCTGCAATTCTTGTGTGGAGCTTACTGGTAAGTCATTCATCCTGAAGGAATTTCAGGGTTCTTGGAATAAATTTAATTCTTCCTGTAAGCTTTTTTAAAAATCGGGGCACTTTCCATTGAACACTTATCCATGTTGAAAACAAATAATGTTGTAGCTTTGATGTATTTCCACAGAACATCCAGATTTGTTGTGGAAATGCATAAAAGCCACAACATTATTTGTTTTCATTATGGAATTCCACCATGCGTTGGCCTCCCCAGTGACTTTTATCCACTCTCCTCAGGTAGCTTCAAATGGACGATGACTTGAAAACTAAAGGAAGAGGTCATGAAGACCAGCAGAAAGGTGAAGTTCATTGACAAAGAACATTGATAATTTCTTTTACACCTTATCCTCTACCCATCTGTTACTATAAGTAATCATATATTTATGTAGTTTATGGTAAGTAGTTATGTTGGTGCCACATCTTTACCCTAGCTACCATTATTTTCATGCATTATAGATTTTCCCCTCTACTATACTTTTCCTTACTGCCCATTGGACTCAATATTTCTGGTAATAGTACTTTTTCTGAAAGTGTTAAATGAGAGAAAATATATAAAAATAATCCAAAGAATTTTCGTTCTTAATATGAAATGACTTTATGGAATCTAACATAGCTTGGCTTATCATAAAAGTACTTTCACTTTTTTATTAATTTAATGTAATAATTATGGTAAAGTGATGCAATTACAATGCTTTAGAAGCAACATCTTTTCATATACATATCTGGTAAATCTACTCAGCTCTGATACTTTCCTTTGTCATTCCTTACTTATTTTCCATAATTCCATGAATAACAAGTTTACATTTAATAGATGTCTGTATACTGCTACTGATATCCAATTACTGATAGTTTACTGGATATTGATTTTCCTCGCCATTAAATATTAATGATTGGTTTATTTAAATGAGGGCCCCTCTAAAGGAATTAACATTTCTTCTCGAACATGACCTGTGCCTCTGGAGTTTCCTTGCAATTGAGTCCTTGCCTCATGCTGGAAAGTGTGGCAAACAAATAGTAGTCATGGGTTTCAAGAGCAAAACTGCAAAACAATTTACATGCATGCCGAGAGGTCTATTCAGTATCCAGTATGTGATAAAACCTCCACATATTAACATCACAGTTTGCATCACATACTGAATAATACTCATCTTTTATAATTTGAAGTGAGGTAAATTTAGTTTCAGAGTTTTCCTTCACAAAGAATAGTCTTGGTAGCTGCATCTGGCTAAAAGTACAACACCCAATTATAGACCTAGCAAATGATAGATTTACAAAACTTCCTTCACACCTGTGCCATTAGAATGCAACTCTACTAAGGTATGACCATAATGTAAAAATATGCACATCATAACATTTTCTTTTTTCTCCTGACTTATATAAAGTCAATGATAAATAAACACTTTTGGAAAGAATAACAGATTTAATAAAATATTTTCATTACAAATGCCCTTCACTTAGTCTTCATTCTCTTTTCTTTCTTATGGGGTGAATCACTTTTCCTCTTCTTAATTTTATTTACAGTCTTCTCTACAATCAATGAATCGTCCATAGCACCATCGTCTTCGCCTACAGCACTTTCAGACACTTCAGAGATGCCAGCAAAAGAAGCACCCTCAAGTCCCTTAGAAAACTCTTGCATTCGGAATTCCTTGGCTTCCTTTTTCAGTTTGCGAGACTCAATTTTACTCGCTTTTTTACGTTTCTTCTTCTTATCTTTCTTTTCTATTTCCTTCTCTTCCTTTGATACTTTTGTTTCACCCTCCCCCATTCCTTCATCACCACTTTCTTCTCCGCTATCCTGGCCAACATCTCCATTCTCTTTAACTTTACTCGCTTTAGGTTTTAGTGACCTTTCTGCTTGGTGCCTGAAAATATTGATAAAGCATAAATTAAAAACTAAAAATATTATTACACTATTTATTACTGAATTGGTAAAACAATAATTATCAAACAAAAGATCCCCACAATGTTAGTTAGTCACTGTTGTAAATTCAGCAATACATGCATAATATATTCAAATCTATTTCATATTTCAGAGTTGATGTACCAACCTTAAAATAATTTCTCCAAGACCAAGTGATGAGAGCAATCTTCTGACACTCTTCCTCCCCTCTAAATTGATGTCCTTCATTTTTGTACAATATAAGTCAGACAATAGAGTGCCTATTCCATTCCAGTCCATGACCTCAGGAGCAATACTCTGACAAAAATAAAGAAGGAAGATTATATATAAACAAATATCAACATCTCCAGATTTTTTCCAACAATCTCTCACTTCATAATATTGTTTGCCTCTGTAATTTATTCTGCTATCTGCCACACTGACTTTTTTTCTATTGATAAACTCTGCCATTTTCATAATTATCTCCCCAATAACTCTTTTTGAGGAGCTCATGGTTGTGCTGCCTTTAAGAACTTTACATCTTTGTCCCAATGTTTTACTTCGGTTACACTCATTTGGAAAGTTCGTCCACTGATTCCCGATGTTCTTTTTTCTTTGATCCCTTAAAGGTAATATTACACTTCTGTTATCAGCTTGAATTTTGCATTACACTTGATCATGATGCAATTGTAGCCAGAGTCTATGCCTGCTCCTGGAAAACTATTGCAATTCATAACATTATTCCTATATGCCTAACCATAATATTACTTTTATCTTCCAGTGTCTTCCATGTGTAGCTCTCTCTTTTGCAGACTTTGAAACATATTCATTATTACCAAATGCCTTCTACTATAAATCTCCACTAATTTCTTATCCCTGAACCATATTCGCTTTTCTCCCTCCCAGCTTTTCCTTCACCTAGCCCTCTGTCAATGACATGTTACGAGGGCGGTATGATAAGTCAGTGACTTTTTGAATTTCCCGCGCAGTCACTCCAAATGCAACAGTGCTGCCGTCAACTGTAATCTATCGGTGGGCAACTGTCTAATTTCGAGTAAACTTTCCAGTTGGCCGGTTTTTCCTGTTAAATTAACTTCTTCCTCTAAGCATCATTCCTAGGGCTTTATTTTGAGTGCCTTT
>WURS02266542.1:0-19099 GCA_011762765.2 Rhinocypha anisoptera
GCGAATAGCCACTCAGAGCATCGTCGGGAAGTGACGTACTTTTTGAAAAACCGTTGAAAAACAGTTTTAAAAACTCCGTTTTTAATTCGGACCTTCATCGTCGCCGTCTTGATTCCACGCATCAGGCCTCCTTCCGCATTCAGGATAAATTCCTTCCATTTATTCCCATAATCTCATCGTCTTCCTCGATCTACCCAGGGTCCGCCTTAATTTTGTTAAGCGTATTAACTATTGTTTAGTTGTTCAGGATTCATATTTCAATTGAGCGTGTCTCCTCCATCTTTCGTCCGCATTTGACATTTTCCATATTTCACTTCCATGAAGTAGTAGAGGGGCTACCGAATTTTACGTACCTACATAATTTACATTTCTATTATTTACTGGTTCTATTAATGATTTGTAGATTCCATTCTCTTAATCGTGCCACGCACCATCTGAAATTTATCCATTTCGTAGTTTTAAAAGATATTATAGTTTTAAAAGATATTTTAAGTTTAAAAAAATATTTTTGTGACAAATTCTATTTCTTAAATTGGAAAGGTGACTTGTTTGGCACTTCATTTTGTTTTTTAAGGGCGCTTTCCTTAATGATCCTTGCTAAATTTCCTCTTCGTGATAATTCCAATAAATTTTTCGACTTTGTCGTTATCATATTATATTAGCTAATATATTTTATAACATAAAGCGTTCGCAGAAAGGCGTCTTCTATGTTTCCTATAATTAGAAGATCTACAAAGAGTACCTTGTTCAGAAATATGACTGGGATATTCACTTATCTGCGCCTTTTTCTGTCTTCTCGTCATCTCGTCAACACATGTCTGGTAGGCGAAGTTCACCCTCTTTTTGACTCAATGCTTGTGATTGTTCTGATTCCCTAAATTTATTTTTCACTGCTATATAGGCTTTGATTTAGATGCTATGGGATGTTTTAATATGTTACCTAGTCTTCTCTTCTTTTAAGTATTCGCCATAATATTTTTCCGTAATATTGATCATTAATCTCTGCATGTAACTTATTATTTGTGTTCTCCGATTTCTAAATCCATTAATTTTCACAAATATGATAATCTTAAATTGCTATAAGTTCGATTTTATTATTACTGAATATATCTTATGTTATCTATTCAAATATAAAATTCCTATAATGTTTTTCCAGCCATAAAGTTTTCTTGTTTTAAAGTTGGAATTAAATGTTGAATAATTTGCAGTTTCAGTCATAATTTTATGGAATCTATTCATTATGAGATCATAAAAGAGTAGTCTATTCCAAAAGAGTTGTGTGGCACAGCTATTCGAATGAACTCCTGTGGAATAAACTACTAGTTTATCACTTAGAATGTTTTGAATTTCCATGTACTTAAAATTTTATGAAATTTTCCGCACATATTATTAGGATTCAGTAATCACATTTTTTGTGGTTTCAAGTCTGGTTAGCACTGTAAGGTTCTTCAGACCGGAAGGAAAGGTTAACAAGAATGGGAATGTGAAGGGTAGGATGCAGTTTAGGTTCATAAGAGCCTCTAAAAAATATGTTTCAACGAGTGAAACTATGTCTGGAAAGTCTACAATTTCTGTGGCATTACTCCAGTGTGACTATTATTATTACTGCGCGTATAAAATATGCAATAAATTGGCTCGAAGTGACAAGTACTGGCGGAGTTAGGCAAATGAAATGCAAGATGTCTCCTCGCTCGTTGAAGTTCATGTGTGTCATTGTTGCGTCATGTCTCAAAGATTCTGAGGAAGTAGATCAATTTTACATAATGGTTCCTACCTTTGCCCCATCTGTTATAATTAATCTTCGGTTCTTCGTTCGGTTCGCCGCTACATTAAGTTCTTGGTATATGTCGTACCTTCCCCACACGCAAGGCACATATAATTCTTTTTTAATGCATGTGACATAATGAATTTCTTGTTCTTACTTAATCTAATAATAATGTTCTGTAAGTGTTCATTCTATTCTAGAATATATTGAATTATACCGCATTCTCAAATTTTTTCTTCCAAAAATATTTTGTGTCTATAATCTATACCTGGAAAGCAATCCTCCTAGCCTACTACAGTTAGACACATTCTAGAAATTGTATTAACTATGTAATATTTAAAATATTAGATATCTTCAACTAACATCGCAGTCTTCCACCGTATTTTCGATTTGACAGGCGAGACTGGTATGTCTCAACTAGTGCTAAGGCTAACGGCGTGTGAAAATTAACCAAAAGGGTTAGAGGGGGCCAGTCCCTTTCTCTTATCCGCCTACAGTTTGCAGGGAAGATGTATTACCCAGAGAATTACTGTTTGGGTTTATCTGGAAGTTTCCAGAGACTCACTAGGATTTGAATCCGAGTTTCGTACTCCGGTGCCTTAAACTACTTCAATGCAAATATATAAATATATCATTTTAAACAAGTATATTAATGGAAAGGAAAACAGAGATGAAATGTTTTAAAAATATTTGACGAGTCCTTGCTTAAAATAATCTAATCAGTGTAGCACGTAAATGACAAAAAAGTCACTAATTATGGGAACTGAGGCTTTTCATTTTTTTTATACTCCATTCCGAGCAAGAAAAGAATTCGAATTGAAACATTCGAGTGGGGGGGGGGGGTGGTGGGGGGAACGCAGAGTAGTATTCATAATTTACTTAACTCTTGCACGATAAAAATTCCACCGGATTTCAAAGGTTCTTGGCACGTTTCTCCTTCTTTCAAGAACTCGTCGAGAAATTCTCTCTCCCGGGGAGACCTGTGTTTTCATCTCACGTCTCCCCTTTCACCCTTTCCACCACTCGCGAGAGCCTCAGCCGTACAGAAAATACCATCGCCAACGGGAAATTTCTGCCGACCAAAGCACACCTTATTGCTTTATTAGGGCTCTCAGATGATGATACGACAAGTATTTCATTAGCTGAAATCAGGGAACTGGAGACGTAATTTCGTTTGTTTTCCGAGTCACTTTCTCTCTCTCTCTCATCACGATTAATTTCTCTTTCCTCACTCTTCTAATTTGCTCCCTCTCCCTTTATCCAAGCGCCTCGCGCTTGATTGAGTTTTCCACTGTTTATATAACAAATGGGACCTAAAAAATGTAAGCCTTGTGGTAGTAATAATTTATTTTGTACAGAGTAACTGTGTGCATTAAAAACGAATCATATGATGGTGGTATTTCCACTTTATTTCCTAAAAGAAAATCTGAAATTGGTCGATTTTAAATGTTGTCGATCCTCAAGAAATGATAAAGGGGAAGGTTAAAGTTATAATAATATAATTTGATCTCTTTCTTTCACTAAATTTCACACTAGAATCACGTTTAATTTTATAATTCGAAACCAGGAATATTTTGAGGAAACTAAACTGTGCCATTCGAAGATAATTTTTTGATTTTATACGAGATTTTGCAAAAGACTCCTCACTTGGAACTTTAACGCTAACGTATGCTGCACCTCCAACAACCGTAAGAGTTACACCGAATTGTACTGATTGATTATTTTTATTAATTGAATATTCTAGGGCAAGTCCTATAAAACTATTACTAATGTGCTATTACTAAGCGTTTAATAAAAGTTACTAAGCAAATGCTATTGCGCAAAGAAATTACTGCTCGGACGGATAAAGGCACAGAAAATACAGAAAACTACGAGAAAAAATAATAATAACACATAATAAACTTAAATATACCCAAATTTTATTCAACCTTGTTGCAGTTGAATATTTTACTTTTTAATTTTTTTTGAACTTGACTTCAATGAGGTGGGAAGTAATGACCAAGTTGACGATGTTTGGTATCAGCTGTCACTTTTGTGAGTAATGTCAAACGCACTGTTTTTTTCAGAATTATTGTCACGTAAAAAACAATTGGAAATAAAAAGTTTTCTGTAGGCGGTGCGATATAGGTAGGTACGATTGAGTTTATTGAAGTGCTCTGACATAGACGTCATTCTGGGCCATGCACAGTCCACGTCTGTTATAATTTTTCAAGAAAGATAATAAGCAATACAACATATACCTATTTAAAATAATAAGCCTAAAAGAAAACGTTAGGGCATGCCAGTATTTATGAAAGGTGCAATGACCGTAAATAATAAAACCTGATTGATTATCCCCCGATCACCTCCCTAAAACAAGAAATCGGCCTCCTAGAATACCATGTCCCCAATGCACTTCGCATTCATTAATATAGAGAGACGGATTTTCTCCTTGTAGGGATTGTCAGACATAATATGGTCTCCGTCTGGGGCGGTTCTTTTAGGATCAAAGCATTTATTTTCTTCAGTGGTCAAACAAAAGGGATAAAAGCATTTCCGCTGCATAAGTCATGTGACCTTTAGAAGGGAGTGGAGACCTGGGAAGCCTCAAAGTAGAGATGATTGCGAATTCATCCACCTTTTAGATTCGTGAAATGAAATGGACGTAGAAAAATCACTTTTTGTGATTTGAGGGAACTCATGACCCGTATAGATTTAACAAGTTTTTATTACGTGGTGAATTAAAGTTGTAAGGACTTCATTTTTTTCCTCCGGACTGGAAACAGATAGAAACATGCGGTTTGTTTTAAAATGAGCAGGCACTCTTGGCCAATACGTGGCAGAGATGGCAGCACTGTACAAGAGATAGAACCTCTAGCGGCAGCCGCGAGAATGAGAACTGTTGGAACCAGTTGAAGGAGACATGTGGTAATGGAGTCAAGGATGTGTCGAAAGTGCATCCACGATGAAAGTGCACTGGTGATGAATTTCAATCGGTGTCACACCATGAATGATTACACTCTGGTCATGTAACGAAAAAGTCTCCATTTTAAGTATGGAAAACAGTTCTCATTCTTGCGGCTGCCGCTAGAGGTTCTGGCTGTCGTACAGTGCTGCCATCTCTGAAATGCATAGATAGAGTGCCCACTCATTTTAAAACAAACCACATGTTTCTATCTGTTTCCAGTCTGGAGAAAAAAAATTGGGAGGCCTTAAAACTTTAATGCACCTTGTATTGGCCTTATTTGTAGATAATGGTCTACTAGTTGTGTTCTAGTCAAAAATAGGGTAGTGCTAAATGGAGTGTTGGAAGACCTTAGTAGAGAGTTTGTGATTAAAGTTTCAGAGGCACGTAACTTCTGTGACATGGAATCACAAGAGGTCGTGCTGCAGGAGCTGTTTATGTTCATCAGAACCTTATGCTGAGAAAATTCTAAGGTGGTTTCAGTTTTTTTACTCATTTCTTGTGGCAGTTACTGCTGATCCTAATGTGAGGTTGGTTAAGGTACAATTAAGTATGGTATTCTATACAAGAGTAATCATACATGTAAAAAAAATAAGAGCATTTAGTTATTCAAACTTTGCAGGAGATCCTGACACATGCAGGTAAATGACTGGATTTGTGTGTATGTTGTCAGGTGGTCCTGTCACTTGGGCTTCTCAATGTCAGAAGATGGTCACTTTGAGCACAGCTGAAGCTGAATATGTTTCGGCATGTATGGCTGTTAAAGAAATGGTAAGACTCAAGAAGATGTTGTATGATATGTATTGGTTAAAAAATGTAAGAATGTGACCTCAATTTATGTAGATAATCAAAGTGCCATCAAGCTTATTAAAAATCCAGAATTTCATAAGCGAACAAAACATATTGATGTAAGATATCATTTCATACATGAGATATGAAAGTAAAGTTGTGGATTTGGAATATGTGCAAAGTAAGAATCAGGAGGCTGATATTTTCACTAAAGCTTTACCAAAAGACAAATGTGCTTCATGCTCTTTTTAATATAAATTCATCATGTAAAGTTAATTAGTTTAAGCTATGCTGGGCTTTATGAAGTAAAATGTTGTGAATTTGATTTGTTTTGTTTACTGTTACAAAAAATTTTTGTAAATAGTGGGAGTGTTGGATATACATAGTTTTACAATAATTTTGTAATTGGGCAATCGATAATTGGGCAAATCAAATTGTGTCACATGTCTATGTCACTTTTTTTATTGTCTGTGCTAGTCGGACTGTGAGTCTTGGTCAGTCTCCTTGTGATGTTCACTGTTGTAAGATCATTTTTGCTATGTGCACACGTATTCTCATTCAGCTCTGTTAATTATCTACAGTTGCATGAAGTGAATAAATTATTTCATTTATTCACTCATATCATTGAACAAACTCATTAATATATAACAATATTCTTATTTCTATATGTTTAAAAATATAGTAGTAGTTTAGTAAGTAGAATAGTAAATTCATAGAAAATTCTTTGAAACATTGCTAAAAACAAATTTATCAAAAACATTACTGCACTTGCAGAAAGTGAGTGGTGAGAATTGTAAGTGAATAGAAAATTTGATATTTAACTAAATTATTACCTTGGAAAACACAAGAAAGGGATCAGACTTTCCAAAGAAATCCATTCTATCTAAATTTCGCCCATGAAATTTGAGGATTACATTATCTCGAACTGCAGCCAACTCTTCAACACTCAAAATTAAGAAACCATAGATATCCCTACCCTGATTTCCAGATGAGCTTATTGATAATGGCAGCTGAACCTTGCTCCGAGATATTACCTGAGAACAAAATGAAAAATTGTATTAGTAATTAGAAAAGTTTATTAAATCCACAATATTTTGTGTGGATTATTATTATTAGGGAAGAGCTAAAACTGATAATATTAATACGAAGAATGCCAATTTCATGGAACACATGGACAGATAGGTCTACATTGATTGTATTCTGCAGGCAGAAATTATCATAAAAATGTAATTGAGTTAATCTAAATAAATACTGCCATTAATTCAAAGAACCTTTAGCGTCTGGACCCAGTTTTAAGAGTTCATGTGAGATGTAATTTGTGTTGACAGTTTTTTTAAATAGTTGTACGTTGCAAGATTCTTTAATAAATGTCAAATAATTAACCCCAGTTATTAGGATGGATTACCAATAAAATGGTAATCCATCCTAATAACAACAATATAACTTACAATGTTTATCAGAGTCAAGGAAAAAAGGACAATGAGAGGTTTCAATCAAAGCTTAGTTTAATGGGGTTGATATTGACTTCAGACATCATGTTCGTATATTCGCACGATAGGTTACAATATTACTAACCTGACCTAATGTGCAAGTTGCCATTCCAAGAAAATCATGATGTGCTAAATTAGGGCTAGATGAATCAACATCATAAACTTTGAAGAGTAAATGCTGCTGCTCCTCAAAGTGATAAGATAACGTAACTTTCTTAGTGAAATCAGGATCGTGACAATTCATGATTGTTTCTGTTCGGAACAATTCGACCCATCTACTTTCACCAAACGGTTGATTATACACTACAACCATTGGATCAGATTTTGAAAAAATATCTTTCCTTTGCAATGACCTGAAAACGGAAAACATTTTTACACTGTACTATTCCTGAATCTTAGGTTTAAAACATAAGGTTCTATTGTAATAGCCAAAAAGGAGTATATTTACCTGCATGAAATTGTCAACTCCACTTCCGAAGCAGGTAGGGCTGCAGTTCCAGGTGTAAACGACGACATTTTATCGAGGTTTTGACTGTGATATAAATATATAAAAGGGTTTGTCTATTATATGGTCAGGTTATCAAAAGTTAACCTCTCTATATGTGTAAACATAGACTCGTCTGCCTCTACACCCGTCATTAGTATTCAAATGATACGATTTCAATTCGAATGTAAACATTCAAACATATGACTATAGATAACTAGAACAGATAGAAAAATATTCTCGGACAAGAGACAGTAGTAAAAATAGTTATCTGGATTGAAGCATCTGGCAGCACTTGTTTCGCTTATATCACTTATATGGGGTTACGAAGTATGTAAAATAGCTTGTGGCCCTCGTAAATGGATATAAATATTAAAATTTATGTTTTTCTTTCCCGCTTCGTTGAATTAAAAAGCTATAATGCAATTTTTAACTAACTCTGGCTGCCTACAGACGTTGTCTCTGACGGAAAAGGGAATATGTGATTCATATGTTTCGTTTCTTATACAAATATAAGAAGTTTGAATTTCGTCATTTTTCATATTAGCGATATTAGCCGCCGATTGTTTTTTTAAGTGTATTCGTCTGAGGTTGAAGTGATGTCGTGGAAAATTGAACGAATATCTAGTTTATTTCAGCCTTTCAAAGCGATTCCAAAAAATGCAGTCTTAAAGGCTGACAATTTATTATCGAATAGCCAAAAGGTAATGAGTCTTATAAATTAATGTCCATTACTTAACCGGTGTTCCAGGCTTGTGTTACAAACAGCTCATTTTTCTTTTAGCTTATGATAGATAATGGAATTATTCGACTCAGTGGAAATGGTATGTTTCATATTTTACCCCTTGGTTTGAGAGCTTTGGAGAAGCTAACGAAACTAGTGGACAATAAGATGTATCAACTGAATGCACAAAAAGTTTTGTTGCCAGCATTAACGGATGCCAAACTGTGGATTAAGTCGGGCAGGTGTTGTTTTATATATTTTTATTTCCTAGTGTGCATGAGCTTAATTAGCTGAAATTTACGTAGTTGCCAAGACATTCATAGTAGATCCACTGGCATAGCGATATTCACTACCAGTTTTGCCAAATTCAGTTTGGGACTTATTAGATTACCAATTACCTAAAAAAAATTGTAAAGTTTTTTAAAGACTAAACGTGAAATTTATCAATTCATCAATCTCATCTATCTTTAATAATTTAATATAAATACTATTATTTCACAACTCAAGTTTCAGTGATCAGTTGACTTGGGTTTTAAGGTATCTTGCCCGATTGTAAACCTGATAAGTTTCACTCAAAACGTACGCTGGTAAAACTTCAAATCATTCATCAGAGACTTGTTTAGAGCCTTCACTGGCCTACCCTTCAAAAAACAGTGATCATGTTTCTAGAAAGATTGATATGTTTCGTTGATAATTATGATCAATTTGGAACAGGGAAATTAAATGATGAACAAAAGTGCTGTTTGTTTTAGTACAAGCCAATCAATCCTTGTTTCCCAAGACAATATTTTATTAGTCAAGCCTTCTGTTTTCGCCTGCTGGAACAAAAGAGAATTCATTTTATCTTGATACTAGAAAATTGATGCCCTCCATTGAAAAATAAATATTTGTCTCAAATTACTATTCGAAAGGCATAACCATATTATTTTACAAAGGTTTCCCATGAAAATTAATACTCCATTCATTTTATTGTAAAGACAACAGTGAATCTATTAGTAATGCATTTATAAAGGTTTATGCCAATACTTGGTCCTGGAAATTGATTATAAAAAGGCAAATGCTTCAGTTTCTATAACAGAACTTAGTTCCCATCAGACTAAATCAAAGAATGTTTGTAAGTAACCAGAAACCTAATCTGTCATATGCAGCAAGATACCATTTCATAGTTTTTTCTTTCTGAAAAAAAAGAGTAAAAACAAATTATCCTTTTTTAGCATAGATTATACATTTCAAAGCTATATGAAATACTTTACATAATTTTAGCTTCCAATATGGACCAAAAATTTTAATGTTAAATATTTTCATAGGAAATGTTTTAATATAGTATTCATGCTGGAAAATATTTTTTAATGTCTTACAAAAAGTATACAGTTATTAATTTATTGTTTTCATCATGTTATTTGTTTTATATTTAGTGTTAGTGTCATTTTATTATATTCTTTAAACCTATTTTGTTTTTATTTTTAGTTAAATTTTTGTCTTTTTCTGTTTTTAATATTATATTTGTTAATAATTCAATGTAAGACCGGTATTGGCTGTTTTTGAATTCATTACAATAAATAAATAAACATTCCTTATCTTTTATAATGGATTGTTAAATTCACAATTAGTACTAGGTATATAATAAATACACATTTTCAGAAACTGAGGTGGTTGGAAACTTACCGGCGCAGAGGCTTGCGCATTCTTTATTTTCATTCCATTATTCGCTTGATTGTTACCCACTATTCTTTCATAAAAAATGCTAAATATTTTAAACTATTTTTCATGTTATCTGCTGCCATATTTCCATTTCCGCTTTGTATTTATATCCCAGCATTCTGATTGGAAACCTTCCTTATACTTTAATTTTCTGACAGCTTTCGACTCAGTTACATTATTAAAGAGAAATTTAACTTGACCCAAGATTAAATTATAAAGAAATACTATTTCATACCTTATGCCTTGACAACTATAGGGTGTGTATTAATTAAAATTATAATTTTTATCATAATAGTAACTTATTATTATCATTATAATAATTATTATTTATCATTTGTTAGGAAGGTGGGAAACTGCTGGTGCAGAACTGTATAAATTGAAGGACCGTCATGGTAAAGAATACCTTTTAAGCCCAGTAAGTAAACCTTTAAATAACTTTAATATTTTTGTTTAGAAATTGATCTATTCAAAGGAGTAAGTTATTGGTAATAGCAGCTTTTTATTATCAGGTGATTAAATATTGAATTCATAAAAAGTTCATTGACAATATATTTTATAAATTTACAAAATAATTTCTGCCTCTGTTCAAGGGATGATGTTACTTTCTTACCTCTACTAGACTCACGAAGAAGCAATTGCAGGACTGATTTCATCAGTTTCACCACTGTCCCATTATAAACTACCTATTCGAATGTACCAGATATCAAGTAAATTCCGTGATGAGAAGAAATCTAGATTTGGAATGATTAGGGGAAAAGAATTTCTCATGAAAGACTTGTATACATTTGACATATCTCTGTCAGCTGCCAAAGACACCTATGCTGAGGTGTGCCAAGCTTATGACAAGATTTTCGATGAGGTTGGAGTCCCATATGTGAAAGGTAACACTTGATACATTCAACATGATCTTTCAACTATTTCTCTTGGTTTTCATATGATTTCACTTCAGTGATAAAGGTTGAAAACTGAATTAGATTGAATGCCATTTTCTTCCCCTGAAGTAATAATGTCAATTTAGTATTCATTCATATTCTATGGAGCATTTTTTCACTCAGGAAATTTGGGTAATTGACTACTTAGCTCATGTCTCTCACATAGCTATACATATAAATATAATAAGTGTCATATAAAAATAACAGTGTGTCAAAGAATATTTTTTATTTGTACTCTAAACTCTTGCAAGATAAATACAAAAATGTACCATCAACCAGTCTGAAATCGGACTCTTTTGTGAATAATTTTTATCTTATGATCCTAGTTATAAAAATACTTATTGATTTTTTTACCTCTTAGTTCACCATCTTTTGTTGTATACATATCACATTTTTCAACCATCTAATATTTTTTTGTCTGAAAAAAAAATTTTATGCATCCGACTTCACCCTGTTTTCCGGTGTTGAGTCAGATAGTCGTTTGATTTTCATAGAATTTACTATTGTAGAATAGCTGTCTGGATTCGGACATGTGAAACATTTACAAAGGGATTTCTACTTCCACTTCCTTCGAGATGAAGATCATTGGGTATGTACATATTGGCATGGAGAGGTCAGATGTTGCTTTGACATCTGATGAATGAAATTATGCATGCCCATTGAAACAATTAAATTTTTATTGAGTAGGAATATTCTACTTAGGTATGTTAACATACATTGTAACTCTGAAAGTCAATATTAAAATGAAAATTTGCCACTCTTGTTTATTTTGAAAAAAATCAGGTGGATTGATCTTTCGTTCTAGTTGGTCTAAGTCTACAAAACAATTACCATTGGTCTCCTGGTATTTAAACATTTTTCCCATTCTCCTAGCACATTGAATGCCCAATCCATTCTCTCTAACTTCTTCCACGCATGTTACATAAAATCGAACACTTTCTTGGTTGGAAATTTGACTAACACCCAATCCCCTTCCTTTGGATCCTTGAACCTATATTTGTTAGTGTCCTCCAGTTGCTCCTCTGTCCACTCATCTGAAGAATCTTTTAATGAGAGAATTCTTCCGAAGATGAGTCATCTGATTCCAGTAGCTGCACTTTTTTCTTCCTCATTATTCTTTTTCTTTTGATTCCTGATGTGCTTGAACATAATTCCTCTGTGTGTAAGCTTATTACGTCAGCTAATATGATAAGACACACAAATTTAATATCATTGTCTTCGCTCATTCTTATTACCTATTTGAAAAAATGACTCGATAAATTATCACCAATAACCACGTTCCTTCCAGCAAATTTAATCGCCCATGGAATCACAATTGTTGAAAACCAATCATGGAATGTAATTTCACTGAACCATCCTGAAGTTGACCTGTTGGGCCCCCCAAGTGTCCCATATTTGTTCAGATTTGTCATCACATATGTAATAGTATTGTTTCTCCATCTGCCATACCAGCAAACATAGTTGAAGTGGAAGATTTAGAACTACTAAGCACTCTCCAAATATTTTGTTCTTCTCTTGAAAAGGCTGACTTTTCCACCTGGGTCATCACCCAAATCTGTTTCATCGTCATTGAGGATGTTGGACAGAGGGATTCCTTCAATCAATTTCCTAGCCGTTCAAGATATTGTTTGCATTGTTCAACCATAATCTAAAAATTAAATCTGAATTTGTGAAGGAAGTAATTAGCAGCACATTTTTCTTCATCATTTGTACAGCCTCTTGCATATGTCATACACTGATTATCCTTATACCTTCTTATAGGTATAGTTCTGCTCATGCGCAAAGAAAGTTCAGCATTCCTGGAAAGAAATCCTTCCACCCATTCTTTTCCAGGCAAATTGTTCTTAAATCGTGACTCTGTACATCTACATTTTTCCAAAAATTGTTTCACCAATATATGTAGGTCAAACTTCGTAAATGGAAAACCCCATTCTGACACGTAATAAAATGTGCACTGATTGTTGTCTCCACTTCATTAATCACTGGTTGAGCACCATGCTTTCCTGTATATTTTCGTCGAAAACATTGAAGAAAGAGTTGATTTCTAGATAAGGTATTTCTTTGAAGCACCTCTTATTGACAATTTCTTTGCACTTACTTCTTCCAGTGCTTATTTTTTCAATTTTAGGATAATGCACCTTGTCAACACCTACCAGTTCCTGTTCGGTACGTGACCGTATCTATTACGAATTTGAGAGTAATTAGGTAGGTAGGTACACCAGTCAGCACCACACCGTCTATCTTCAGACGGGGAAATGTTAATACATTGCCCGAATCAAGACGGAGTGGGGAAAAACTGACATTGTATTCAAAATATAGATTTGTATACAATTTAACAAGCGTACACTTCGTCAAGACTAAAGTTTGAAGAGTTTCACATAAGAGTCAATACACAGCACTCTTATTAGCAGTAGTAGCAGGTGAAAGTTAGACACTGATACTTTTTTGTGAAAACTTCTCAGTACAATAGGTTGTAGCTTCAATTAAGTCAAAGTTGACAGAATTGTAACTGTTACAAAAAAGAATACAGTTTATGCTATGCGATCATGAATCTTGGGTTGATATTGCAGGAAAATTTATGATTCCATAGCATTTTTTTAAAGTGCTTGGTCAATGTCCAACTTCACCTCCCCAGTCCAACTTTAGACGGAATGACAGTACCTAGTTATGTTGTTCCCACCTATACTATTTAGAAAAAAAAATTTTTAGAAAAACACATGGCTGATATATTGGCCAGTGGTATTTTTTTTAACATACCCCAAGGATGATTTGTCCACTGGCACTGAAAGGGTTAATAAGTACATTCAAATTGAAATCCCATATTTGTACCCATAGTATCTCATTTTATTCCAAACATAATCAGCTTTTATGGCTCCAAATTTTTCCAAGTCTCATAATGGTGTAAACCTTTTTCATAACAATGCATTCAATGGTTTGAGACATTGTTGTTTCAATTTGTTTTTTTTCTTCAGTTATTGGTGATAATGGAATAATGGGTGGTTCATTGTCACATGAGTATCACTTTCTTGCAAACATTGGCGAAGACTCTGTTATGTTATGTGATACTTGTAATTATGGTGCCAATAAAGAGGTCTTTCAAGGAGACATCTGTCCATCTTGCAAAAATGGGAAGATAAAAGAAGAGACTGGCATTGAGGTAACAGGATTAACTTCATAGAGTCTTCTAATTGCATGCAGTAAATCTACCATTTAACAAAAACAATATTATGACTAAATAGAAGGGAAAACAATATGTGTATTATAGAAATCACCTGATTGCATGCCAAAACTTTCACTTTGAAATCATACAAATATTATTAATATATTTATAAAATGCTTTGAAAATACGAAGTGTGAAACAATGTAAAATTTTGAAATTTTCCAAATAATTCTATAGTTTTGCAGGCTAAGGCTATAAAACAGTGTCATATCTTGATTGTATCCTGTCTTTCAATATTGATATTTTCTCAGCTTAGTCATATAAAAATGGGTTTAATTCCTGAATAAATATGTGATGTGGCTTCATCCTGAATTTATAAGATGCTTTCAATTATGATATAACTGCTTACTGTAAATGTAAAAGCTTGGTTGCAGGAGGAATTTCCAATAATGGACTCAGTTGTCCTTTCTACATGATAGATCACAGAATGTTAGTTACCCCCATAACACATCTGGAGTATCTATACTAGATAACTCTCGGTCTATTGAAAATGAATCCTGATGATTTATTTATGGGCTAATCAAATTTCAACTTTAGATATCTCTTCAAATGTCTTATGTTTATATTAAATAAATCAATTTCAGGAGAAAGTTAATTTGTTTCATGTGTTATTCTTGCCTGTGGACTGTGATAGAGATAGTTCTAAAAAAATTCTTGTCAAACAGATATTTACTGCAGGTATTGAAATTAGTTATTTTGAAAGGAATCAACTGCAGTAGATATGAGCAAGATGTGTATTTATTTAATAATTTATATAAAAATAGCATGTCGGTGTAATAGCACCACATACACAATTTTGTCAGTTCAAGATCACTGTAAAAATCACTGATTGAAATTCCATCGAGTTCTAAGACAAGCTTATGGGCACTGAAACGGATAAACCTCCTCTGAACCATTTCTAATCTAACCTTATGTCATGAATAGTTTGGTGATCAGATGCATATCATATCAATTTGACCATCAAAATTAAGATTCCTTGAAAATATCACAACCAAGTCTTTGATCTCAGTACTATGTTCCATAGGGTTCCATCCTTGGCCCTCTACTGTTTTTTTTTATTTTATTTATGATATCAGTAAGGAAAGATACAGATCCCAATGATTATGTCACCACTACATACACCACAGTTCTAATACTGGTGACTTGGTTTTTTAATCAGAAAACTGAATGTAAATAGGTGTAGATACATATATTTACATTTTTGTTGTTAATTCCTGAACGAGATCTATTGTGGTACATAACCATCTAACAATGAATATAGATTTGATTTGATCATATAATGAGAGGCACAAGTGAATAGTTCTAACGATATCATTTTAAACAATGATAAAACTAGTTGTATCTATGTTCATACCAAGGGAGCTTATCCTTCAGATGAATTATCTACAAATACCCTTTTCTCTGTCCCAGTAAAATTTCTTGGGCTCCATATTCAAGAAACACAGGACTGTCTCTATGTATAATAGAATTAACTAAAAAAATGTCTTGGAATCCACATTCAAGAAAGATGTATAATAGAATTAACTAAAAATGGCTGTAGTTATTTTCACGATAAAAAATACATAGGTACTTTTGTGGCCATCCATACACTCATTTCATTCTATTATGCTAAGGTATATGCTCACCTGCATATGGAATTATTTTCTGGGGATGTTCATGTATCTAATCTTTCTAACTGCAGGAACAAGACATAAAAGCAGTGTGTGGATTACCTATCAGTACTCTTGGTATGCCCCTTTTCTTATCACACATACTATTAACCTTACATTTATATTCTTTCTCGAGTCCTATTTTCTGAAAGTCACTACAACTCTGACAATTTATTCCTCAACATTCATAATTGCAACACTTGTGGTAAAAATAACTTTCACAACTAACGATTCTCCTACACTCTTTGTCTGAATGGACCACATCACTCCATATCTGCTATATTTAACCATATTCCATTACATATATCACAGCCAACCTTCATTTAGAGGGAAATTAAAGTCAATCCTGGGAACCAAAGCATTTTACCAAGTTCATGAATTTTGAAAGTATATTTTCTAGTATCTATGCATATATGTATTGTGATTGGGATCTGTCTGCATGTTTATGATGTTCTATGGTATGCATTTGATGTTATTGATATAAAGTAAATATTACTATTATTGTACAATCTGAGTTATGAGAACTAAAGTAAAAGTTTCTGCATTTCAACCATACACACTACTCTGGCATCCTACCTTAGCAATCCTTCTCTCTTCCAGTATCATTTAGGCAATGTTTACTTCAACTTATTTGTTCATATAGAGACAGTTACACGAAATATGCATGGCATATTGTGTAAATTCACATAAATTACTGTGAAGATGATGTTAAAGAGATAGAATAAGGAGTTAAATGGTCTGAAACATGATAAGATATGGAAATGAAAAACATTGAACAAAGCATTAGGTATTTCAAACTACATAACCCAACCTTGGATTAAAATTCTTTCCACACCCTAAATATATTAAACTCACCCCATAGAGATAGTGAGAGGTCTTTGGAGGTCCATGACTATTAAGAGTATTATTCAGTTTGATCTATTGCATATTGTCATTACTTTGACCCAAAGGACTATAAAATTTGCCGTTAGTGAAATTATGGGTTCTACCATGGCTAACTTCATAGTTGGCCATGGTTCTGCTATATAATTGACCATCACATTCTTTTTCTTGAAAACTTGGTATTCTTCTTCTTATTTACTCTGAAAATGATTTTTTTAGCATATTCATCACCAAATGATGAATTAATTGGCACTCACAGGCAATCTGAAAGACAGGTTATTACATAAATGCATGCCTTCAACATTACTCATCATTAGAATGAACAAATAATTACAGTGAAGCACCCATGGTTTTTAATATTGGCAAATTGTAATATTCAGAATTGATAGGTATTACACACTTGATTTTTGTCTACTGTGAACTAATCGCCATTAGCCAATTTTATTTTCTGGGACCATGCACATACGGTTTCTCTTGACTGTACAACTCTACCTGCACTGTTTTTCCTACCAGCCCCCACTGCTTAATGTCTGTGAAACTCAAATCTCCTTGTTTGTAATCACAAGAGGTGTTCCCTCATTGTCAATAGAAAAACTCTACCAGCCAGAATGTCTCTTATATCCACTTCACAATAACCCACTGAAACCATTCAGAGGTACATACAGCTGTCATGTTAAGAACGGATGCTTTCCTGGCATATTGTATTGGTGAAGGTTATTCGGGTGTTTCACCAGGTATTATTGCATTTCTGCCGACATTTCGATGGGCCATCATTTCATCCATCATTCTCAGGGTTGACCTCGGGGAAAAACTGAGGAAGATGGATGACTCCCCATTGAAACATTGGCAGAAATGAAGTATGACCCATTGGAACACCTGAACAATCTTCACTAAATGTCATGTTGTTTGGTGTTTATAACCTATTCATGCAAAAAATAGAGCTGTTTTCAGCCTGACATAGTACCCATGATTCAGCCAGTGTTTGTTATTTGGTAACGAATTAAATAAATAAAGATATTTCACCATTTATTTCTTAAAATCAGAAAATTGGTGTACAATGATTTTTTTAATTGTCTTTCAGGTTGGACATACTTTCATATTAGGATCAAAGTACTCAAAACCTTTGGAAGCAACATTTAAGGGCTCTGATGGCAAAGAAAGCCCATTAGAGATGGGTAGCTATGGACTAGGCATGACTCGGATCATGGCTGCTGCAATTGAGTGCCTGTCCTCAGCTGATGAAGTTCGTTGGCCTTTGGCCTTAGCACCATACACTGTCTGCATAATCATACCCAAGGTAATAAATAATTTCTTGTCTCCTAGTTAGGTGAATTTTTAAGCCTCCTTGGTATTTTATTAAAATAAAGAATGCATTGTCTCAAATGAGACTACTTTTATTCTTAAGTAAAGATGTTTCAGCAACATCTATTGAGATTTTGGAGGTAATGTAGGGTTTAACTACAATTTATATACTTATATATGAATTATATTATTGTTATTGGTTGAATATTTTATTTGTATAGGTAAACTTGGAAACACTGCATATAGAATGGTACATCACTCTTCCTAAAGACTGTTGACTATTTGTTTTATCTAAATAAATATTTTTACATTAGAAATATCCAGAAAAATATCTGCTCATCACAGGCTTAGAGGCTTCAACTTGGTATATTATGGAGGTATAATGAAGACTGACTCACTAGATTGTCTGGCATGTAGATGTGGATTTTCATTAGTTATGAGGAATAATGTTTTATTTTTCACGTTATTCCAAGTGCGAACTTCGGAAAGAGGGATGTGACTCACTGGGTACAGAAAATGGGATGTTATTATAAAAGAAACACTTGGTAAGAATAGCTATTTGTGCTTTGTCACTTTTTGGGATACACGGTTCCCTCAAAAACATACAGTTAGCCCCGTTAACACAGCTGTGGGGCAGTCCTGCCAACCCCACCAAAAAACATGGCATTTATGACCACCCTTTGCATACAAATGCAGGGCTCAATGACCCAACATGAAAAACATTAATGCACATATCAACATAAAGCAAGGAAGGATATGTTCTATGAATACTTCTTCAACTTAACCCTTCGCACTCGGATGTCAAGTGAGACTCAACAGGACTATTTGAACCAGCAATCCACACACTGAGTGCCACTCTACTTATATATTTATTTCATTGTGATTAAGACTGAGTGCTCTATAGTGAAAGGGTTCAAGAAATAATAAAAAGTTAGGAATAAATTTTAGAAGTGTCACAATGGGAATGGATTGGTCACAATTTTAACATTGAACCATCAATCATCACAATAATCCTTAATTTTTTCTTGCTTTAATGGAAAAAATAGATTCAAAAGGTGAAGTTAAGTATAACTTAGGATGATTACAGACAGAGAGGAAGTAGCAAAACAGACACTGAAAAGAATACAGGTTGGTTTTAAGAATAATAATAATAATTTTTTTATTTGACATTAAGCAAAATACAATGCAATAGTCTTCGTCATATGCAAGAAAAAGGA
>WURS02266653.1:0-19095 GCA_011762765.2 Rhinocypha anisoptera
TTCTCGCTCGCCCGCCCGCCCTCGCACCAAACTCCGCATCGTCTAGGTTCGGGGGGGTGGGGGGGGGTGAGATACGGCGGGAGGGACGACCGGGTGACTTATTTAGCGTGGGAACTGTGCCCTTTCTCTCTCCAATGCTGCGGCTCGCTGTCACTAACGAGGCATACCAGAGATGTGATGCGCCTATTCGGATGACGATGTCAATGACAAATGTGCGCTGTAGACTCCCCAATCAGTCAACACAACCACCCACCTATCCACATATTGATTGATCCTTTCGTGTGAATTTCGTTGAGCGATTCGGGATTCATCAGAATTCACAGTTATTTTAAATAAAATGTATTATGTCATAAGTCTCCTCTGTTTTGGGAGGTTCACTTTTGGCTAAGTCGTAACAATTTTCTTCTTAATGTCTCATGTGTGTGTATATTTTTTGTAGATGTTATTTCTATTACATTTTAGGAGTTAGGTCGAATACGAATTCAGTTTCCTTTAAGGTGAATATTTTAAAATATAAGTTTATAAAATTCCTTTAATGAGTTCACTCAAGCGATGAATTGAGATCAACATTTTATTTAAAAAATTCCAAAAAGTGGAAATGTTCCCGAAATCGAAAAATTAGTCAAAAAATGTGATTTTATTAGTAAAAGTGAGGGCGAAGAATAAATATTTGATAGGATATTAATAATCAGATGAGTGAAAAGAATCATTTTATGTCTCGCTAAAGATATTGCATTGTCTTACTTATTTATGACTCACCACTAGCATATTCCCTTGAGTATGCAGTTTGCTCCCAACTGACTTTCAAGCTTTAAAACTCCTTTTGCTCATTTATGGCTTTGTCTCATTTATGGCAGTATGTGCTAGAGTTTTTTAAACGTGCATTGCTAGGAGGATATCTACACGAATGGCATTATAAATAAGGACATTTTGAAGTAAACAAAAATTATATGAGTTATGACACGTTGAATTGAATTGCATTGGTTCTAGTACAATGCTAAAATTAGGAAAATTACTGTAATAATCTCAATAAACCCCAAGGTAGATCAGAAAAATTTTATAAAAGAAGTTTTACGGATAGCAGTAAAACGAAAATTCATCTTCATCACTTATCGACAAATTATATTTGAAAATCCTTATTTTAAACTTAATCCAATGTTGACGTGGAAAGAATATGCTTGTCGTAATATTCACTGTCAGCTGAAAATATAATATTTGAACGTTGTTTATTTTTATTTTCCCGTATCACCAAGTGCGAAATCAAAGTGACTCATTTTGACATGAATCACCTCTAGCCTCGTACACGTTTACGAATCTAATCTTCGATCTTGACACATCGGTTTACGCGAAGAAACGCCTTTTCATTCACCAAATCCTGATGCATCTGCATACTTTCACTGATATAAAAAAAGAGGGTAAACTTCAAAATATTATTTTTTAATATTCGAATTAATTTAATTATTCGTCATTTATATTATCCCCATATTCATATGAGTTTTATCGTAAATTGCTTCTGTGATAAAGAAAGCTTCAGGTCGAAGTCCACCTTACTTCTTCTCCTTGTTGGCATTCGAGGGTTCTCCGAAACTAGGGTGATGGTAGCTATCGATCACGGAACACCTATAGACACTAGTCGAGGTTACGGACTCGGTGGACCCGGTCATTTACGAGTGTGACTCCTTCGTTAGATACCTCACGAATATGGGTACTGTTCAAAAGAGCGACACGAATAGGAATGAACTTTATTATATTCTCTGCAATCAGGTTTTCAAAACTTCCATCCCCGTCATTCCTTTATTTTTTGATCCGCTTACAAGCTTACTTATTACGGTTATCTTTTTTCATGGTGAAACAAGTGACAGAAAAATGTTTTACATTTCATAT
The DNA here is from genome assembly GCA_011762765.2 of Rhinocypha anisoptera. Lineage (NCBI taxonomy): Eukaryota > Metazoa > Arthropoda > Insecta > Odonata > Chlorocyphidae > Rhinocypha > Rhinocypha anisoptera. Next base: position 1,885 of record WURS02266653.1, read on the forward strand.
CAAAGTTTTTACAAAGTCTTTTCTTTGTCTTTTTAAGTCTTAAATCAAATCCTTTCCTATTGGCCCTGTCACCACGTCAGTTTACTTAAAAATTCATATCCCATTGAATGCTTCCACATGCGTTATGCGCTCAATTTCTAATGTTTCTCATAGCCTTCCCTTTAAATTACGGATTCCTTTTCTTTATTGTCCATACGGTCTATTTTCATCCCCTAAATCATTCATACGCTCATCAACGGCTGCATTCTCTCCATTGGTCAATTGAGCTTAATAGTTTCCACAGTCAATTTCAATCGGAATACACCAATCTTTTCTTTCACTCTTTCCTTTGCCTTTCTTTTCAGTCTTTGACGCATGGATGGATTGTCATTGGTGACAAAGAACAACCCTCTTGATTCAAATATGGATCTGAAATAAGGCATCTTCCCCTTAGTTCGCTCCTGTATTCTTCAACAATGAAATAGCTATTTTCGTTTTACGCTATGGGACGTCAGTTGCACTCAGTCTTTTAGAGGCATGCACAAGTAATAAAAGTGCTACTCTACCCTCTATTAATGTCCTCTTCACCTTCAAGGCATCATTCGTGCTCATTCCATCATATGCTTCATGCAAATCATATTACGCCCTGGTACACAATCTGTTTTTTTGCTTTAATACTTTTTATACGGACGACATTAAATTAATGGTTCTTTAGTCCTCACACGTTTAATTTTTTTCGGACTTTGAAGTACAGGTCACCTGCTAATAAATATAATTAATATTTCCAAAAAATACAACTCATCTACGTGTGCCTGCTGCCTTCGTGTTTCGTTTTCTTCTTGTCGATTTTGGTTCCAACTAAGGACCACAATCCAACGCATATTATCTTTCGTGTTTCATTTTTATACTCCACTCCCTTCATCCTCCTGATCTCTCCAAATGGTTCATTCTTCCTCTTTGTTTTTATTCGTCCTATCCTTCCATTTCATGGTGTTATTGTCTTCTCTATATTATTATTATCTGATATATTTTATTTGTTACGTCTGATATATTTTAACTTATTTTGCATCTTCGTCCTCATTCTATTCCATATTCATAATATAACAGTTTCCTTTCGATTTTGTGCCATATTTATTGCAATTTCTCCCTCTACTATTTACCGCGGACGTCTCGACTCACCAGCTGCCGCCCCCTTCCCGCCCACCGCTTCAATAGTGGGTTGAGTCCCGTATTCCCCAGAATTAATTACTTTCATGTGTCCGTTCAACATGATTTCATGAGAAAATCCATCGCTGTGATTTCCCATTCCATTTCTGAATCGTACTCTCGACAGTACGCCATCACTTAAGTAGCCGCTCCCCTCATGCCATGCACATCTGCGGCCGACTAACTGGGGCACACGCGCTGCCATATTTCGTTTGCTTCCTCCCATGAGCCATATTGCCCTCCGAGTGAGGAACAATCACCATTTTCCCCGCAATTGAAAACCCAAGGCTCATTAGAACTCCCAAGCCCTTCCGCAGTCTCAAGTTTGTGCATAGTTTTTGAGGGAGTTCTTATCTTCTACGTCTACGTAATACCCTGCAAGCCGCTGCAAGGGCGTGTGGCATGGATTTATTGAGCCATCACCGAGCATGCATATCCACATGCATAAACGTATTAGATATAATTCATATTGAGAGAAACTACTTGCAAGCAAAAATTTTAATGGCGAATTAAAATATGTCATGCGGGCTTTTAGATAGGTAATACGTATGTTAGATACCAGAACCGCTATATGTCGGTAGTAAGGCTAGTCACATTTATTGTAATAATGAACTGCGTTATTTGTTTTCTTCGAGATTGTAAATTTTAGAGAAATGTTTTCCATCATCATGGAAATATAATGATTCACTTTTCAATCACCCAATCTTATGATATTACACTTGGTTTTGATATGAGACATACGCAAGTATTAAATATCAAATCGCTAATTGTAAGTATTAGAAATGTCCTTTGTATCCCGTCTTCGTCATATATGTTATCAAGTCCCATCACAATATTAATTTCACCAAGATTTTTAGTATATATAATATTTATAGAAACTTTTTTTTAATCCTTGATACATATGTAATAGTTTTATATAGATTTTTGCCGATTTTATGGTCTAAATCATTACCGTGACGATTAGAATCTGGAGGTTCATTTGAGAAATGGACCTTAACAACATCTGTGCCTCAGCACTAGCCATATTAGAGATGACTTTTATTCTTTCCGATTTTGATTACCACTTTTTAATTGGTAACGTTAACTCTTTGTCTTTTTGACTGATGTGCAAAACTCTGGGTATAGACTATGCGATAGTATCTAAAAGAAATTGGTGAATGCGTTTTTTGTATCAATTCCTCTTTTTCATGTGTGTTAAAACTTATTGCCTTTCGTTAATTTGTCACTTTGATCAATATAATCACCAAATCGTTAGAGCCCGCCTCGGAATCCTTCAAATTGGGGGGGAGGTGGAAAGGCTACGGAAGACCCTAGTTCGCTTGCGGTCTGTGGCGACAGTGCCCCCGGTCAGGTGGTTGACGTAAGGAATTAGCAATGCAATACTTGGCGTACGTCTGTTAATGAAAAAAGTGAATTTTGTCTTCATGATATACACATCAAGACATACATTTTATGCCAATGCTCTGCTCGCGGCCGCTCATGCTGAATTCCCTGAGGTCGTTTAATGTTTTTTCGTAATTATAATTGCACGGATCGACGGCTTCGCCACTAATTACTACAATTTCGCCGAGCAATACCGTTTAACTAAGGAAGGGCATCAGCCCTCGAGAGTCGGTAAAAGGGACTCGGGTTCACTCTCCCTCATCCGTCTATCAACCGTCTTCCATTGGTCTGTGAAGATTTATCGTTAGTTAACTTATACATTTTTTATTTGATTTGAAATATAGATATAGCGTTTATAGGAAGTAATTAATTTTATACGGCATAATTAAAAATCTCTTAATAATCATAATCATCTCTATCCCTTTGCGCACACCACAGACAAAATTATAGGATTCCTACCGAATCGTTCAATCACTCTATCTTCTTCACACGACGACGAAGATGCCTAGACCATAGAATACATTGTATTTTCTTCCTTACTATAAATGCAGGAAAAAAGGATATCTTTTAATGGCAGTTAATGTTTTCCACCTCAGGTTATCATCCTGTACATGGTACTAATATATATATATATATATGTATAATAGCAAAGGTTTATTGAGGATTATGGTCAAGAAAATTTTTTAGATCTTAGTAGCCAACATTTCGATCTATTTATAAATCATCATCAGGGCTTAAGTACATGTAAACAAATATATTAATATATTTAATTAGCCTTATTAATATTTTTGTTTACATGTACTTTAGCCCTGATGATGTCTATAAATAGATCAAAACGTTGGCAAGTAAGATCTAAAATATTTACTTGACCATAATCCTCAATAAACCTTTGCTATTAAATTACCTTTGGTCAATAACTCTACATATTAGTACCATGGTCTGGAATGTATTTTATTGAATAAACTTCCTCATATTTGGGTATGTTGTATGGACTCTTTCCATCCAGTGTAATCTTGCTTAAGGAGCTTCAAGGAAAAATCTATAACTTGATGTTACGTATCTGTGTGCTGTCAAACGAAAGGGATATTTTAGTGGTCCGGAAAGGAAGTCAATCATCTTACGAGAGGTCAAGTTAAAAAATGTTATCTGCAGTGCTTTCTGTTTGCTCAAAATTCTTATTTTGTATACAGAAAGCTTGACCATCGACTTTGATCGATGGATACTTTAGGAGAAGTCAAGCTATTTCCCGATGATCTTTAAGTTCTGTTTTCCCCTTGCCCTTGAATAAAAACTACATTAAAACTGAAGGAGAGTTTAATGCACATTAAAAAAAATCTTTTTACGTTCTATGCAGAAATAAACTTGTTGAATGATAAACATCCATGAAGTGGCGACAAAAAGCTTACAATCCTATTTGTTCTAATAACATGTTAGTTGGAGGTCTTCGAGCTATCCTATCATTAGAGTGATAAGGGGGAAGGATTTAGTTTATCAAGGAAGGTTATTTAAGACAATTGTTGTAGAGCATACTTTTCATTAGGATAAGAGAATAAGTAAAATTTTCTAGATTTCAGATACCCGTGTACCGGAATGTGTGCACCTTGCACCTGACGTTTTACTAGTTTAGTCCTACGGATGTAGTCCTTGAAACTTGAGAGTTAGATGGCTACATCCTTGAATGATTAGCGATAAAACAACTACGTGTCACTTCTACATGTTGGTAACCGAGTGAGAAGATCGTTTTAGATTCGTACCTTCGCTTTTGGACCTGGGTAATAAACGTGTACCGTAGAACTGGAAAACTACAGGCCGGAATAAGGAAGAGACTTACATCTTCATCCCTAAATGTGTGAATTTCACAGAGTGGTGTCAGTTCTCACTTCAGTTGAGTACTGATAGTAGGTCATGGCATGAAGTGCTTAGTAGTCCCTGCTTTCAGGTTGAAAAATGATTTATTAAGTTCTATGATTACTGTATTAAGTTTTTGATTAATCGTCGAAAACCCAATGTAAGTTATGTAATAAATATTCGGATTTCAATCAGAAAATTGCAAGCACTAATTGAAGCAAACAGCATCGCTTAGTAAAAGACTATGCTTTGTTTAGTGTGTATTTGTTGACCTAATTTCCTTGTAATGTAATCAGTTCTCATTAATCTTTCATTTTCTGCATTTTATCCTGGCGTGGATACTGGACTTTCAAAATCTCCTCTCCACGTGAGTTTTTCAGAGTTGCATTTCTCAGAACACTTAGAAATAGAATCTATTTTGAGCATTTTATTTCTTAGCATACTATATCGTATTAACTCTTATGTGCCAACTCTTCATTTGCATCGTATCTGCTTTCAGCACGAAACGTAAATTTAGTTTGATGTACAAATTTTATGTAGCAGTTTAGTAATTTTATCAGCTTTATGTAGTATTTTTACCTAGGAAATTGGTCATTCAATGATGGTTATGTTGGGAGGAGTTAGTTTATCGTCAGTATTTATCATTAATGTTCATTTTACATGCGTCGAAATGCAAACAATGTTTGTTGCTATGTATCGTCGAATTAGGAGCGTGCGTGAGGTGAGATGAAAACTGGTTTCGTCATTCAGTTCATCCCATTTGTAAAATTCACTAGCGTCTGATAATTGCGGAAGTCCTTCATTATGCCAAAAGAAGCGCTTAAATACCCTCGCATGTGCCATAGAACGTAACTTTATTGCGACCGGCTTCGATGCAAAGATTGGCCTGATGTTACTCAAGTGTCGAAACCGCTAGCCATAAAGTTACATTATATGTAACGGTGTAGTTTATTTATTGTGTATTTTCGCAGTTTATACAATCGGAAAACGGGAAGGTGCCGAAATAAATGTGAGACTAGTTGTGGGTGAATTCTACTGTCATCAACTCTCTACTCCAGTCAACTTTATAGTTTATTGCTTTGTCAGTTTATAAGTTGTTTAGTGTGTGATTTTTTCGAGCTCTCCAAGAAACCGATAAGAAATTGATGGAGTCCTCCGTGCTCCAAACAAACTTCAACATCATCGACCTGAAGTGTTTGTATCGAAAGAAAACCATCAAAGATTTCCGTGATTCCCGTATGGTTTAAGGTAATCGTCGAAGACTTTCACTGGAAAGTAACAACTTCCTTTACGATCAAAGCCTGTTTAATGTGTTAGTGATTAAGGGATTCATTTTTTTGAGTACCTAATTTTGGAGGGAATATCGAGTCCCCTCGTACATACCGGCACAATGGAATTAGTTTCAAACAGCGATCATCATGTGTCACACCAGGCCAGTTTATACCAGATGTTGTAAGATTTCACGTTTGACTTATTTATTTTGGATCACGAGTTCCTTTGATTCATCATCCCAAGGAATATCAGCGTGCGAGACCAAACAGTGTTTTGGGTATGCAAATTTGTTTGGAAAAATAATTTTAAAAATATCTGATGCTCTTTATGTTTCATGCTCCACACATAATGATCTTTTAATTGAATTGTCATATGTAACTGAGTCATTGATATAAGAATTACGCGAAATGTTTAGACATTCTGTTCCCCAACTTTACTCTGAATCGTACCAGGTTTTTAGACCGTCGTCATATTTTTCTTATTGTATATATTTATTCGTGGTGCGATGAAGTGAGGTGGGTTCAAGGTTGGCATGGAAAGCTTTCATTCCTTTCGTTAATTTCGTATATTTTAATTAAAACCGACGTCGTTCCTTAAATTTTGTAAAGCAAGAATGCATGCAACGCCTTTTCTTGAATGTTCATTTTTCTCATTTCATTTTCAATTAGCCAAATTAATTTCCGAATGAAATTATTGACTCCTTATTGCCTGTTTTCCTTGGCATATAAATTACAATTCTTTTCGATTTACTGCAAATTACTACGCTCATTATTACATATTACCTGTTAAATATGAAAAATTCACCAAGTGTTAAAGAAAATTAAGATTCTTAATTTCTTTAGTAAGACATACTTTAACTGATATTTTATGTATATTTCGAGTTGAATAATGTCTTAATTTACATATTTAACATTCTTAGGATCTCCATAATTTTCAATGCGGATGTATATTGTATTATCTTAATCTATTTCTGGAAATTCAATAATTAAACGCTGTACCAACAATGAGAGAAAATTATTCATATCCCTGTTTTATGGATCTTTATTAATAAATTTGGTTAAATGATTTATGATGAATTTGAAATGATTTTGGGGATTGATATGTTACATGATTTTTCACTACACTTTCGCAAGTCTTAGCGCACTTCTTTCTGGTACCATTCCGTGTTTTGCTTAATTTCAGAATTATCTCTAAATTATTTCCCTATGGTTAATCTTTACCAAGCTTTCCTATAATTGAATATTTTCCATATAAGTAGTATTTTCATATATGTAGTATTTAAATTCCTGCGGGAATAATCAAATTGTTGTGAATCAGTATTTACATCTTTCCAGTTTCCTTGATAAGAGAATTAAGTGTATATCTCTGGAACTGTGTGTGCGTATATATATTCTCCGCAATTAATTTTCGAGTTTGACTCGGTTATAACTGGAAGACAATGGAATTTTTTTAAAGTTCTAAAATAGAATGGATTTAACTTCACATTATGCTGTTTTATTGTATTTTTTTGAGTCATTTCATCTACTCCCAGTTGGTCGCACAAACTTTCATCGGGTATGCTTGCGTGAATTAGAATGTAATGGAAATGAGAGGGCTTGGCCAATATTATTTTGCACGTTTCCCGCCAGTGCTGTTACATCAGTTCCGAGTGATGTTCGGGAATGCTTTTAAATTTATTCATTATTTTTAGAGATAATTGATTCATATGGATGCGATTTCTGTGACTTGTAACTTGGAGTCAATCGTGGCGTGAAGATGGTGTTTAACTCGTCTATCCCTTGGCCTTTCCAATTCCAGGCGAACCAGTCTCGGACCCTGATCCTCCGCGGCCGCTGCCTCCCGCCGGTGGGGGGGAGGAGGGAGAGGGGGAGGAGGAGGCACGCGGACCCAGGGCCGAGGCGAGTCCAGAGCCAACGGGCTACGACATGGCCGTCTACGCCGGTAACTTGTTCCTCTTAAGGTTGGCCCTGCCGCTGGCCCTCGCCGCGGGTAAGTATCCTTACACTCGCAAGTAAAATAGCGACAGTGTCCACAGCTGTGTTCTTACTCATTCATCTTCAAAATATCGATGATGGGTCTTAAAATTGCCCTGTGCCAAATGAATATAATAAGGCGTCATGAGTAGAAGAATTAAGGCGGGAGAGACATTTGACCGGTATTTCAATTTAAATTTCAAACCACGTTGATAGTAGTATTTTTGGTTTTGGGTGCGTCGACAGATAAGGTCATTTTTTATCCACATTGATGCCGTCTATTGAGCAACTATGCCGGAAACCCGCCATCCAAACCCAGAGGCGTTCATTTCATTCAATTCGTTCTTTTATTTTGGTTTTTAGATGTTTTAAGTGATTCTTGGATAAGTAAAAAAATGGATTTTATCGTTTTTGGTTAAATGTTTGGCATACGCATGCAAAAAAATAAATTTATATTTGTTACATGAAGGTTTCAGAGTAAAACTTATAGAGATGAATTATATTTCCGGGTTTAAATTTACGTGAATCACATACGTCATTCGATAAATACGGCATTTCTATCCTCCATTTCATTAGATATCTCACAAGCATTTGCTGACCGTAGGTTGAAGTACAGGTTAAATTTATTATGCAAATGTCTGGAAGATCACTTCAGAGAAAAAGTCAAAAATATATATAACGAACCCAGACATACTACGGTAGATCAGATCATGTACATAGAATCAGAGAGATGGACTGTCGAACAGATTGATATAAAATGTCATTTTTTTCACGCAAAATTAGAGACCAAAATAAATATTACCACAAGCTCGGAGATAATAGTTAGGGTAGCGTGTATGTATGTATATTACTTTGCATATTAAAAAAAAGTAAATGTGAATTGATTTTATACCCGCACGACATGTATTTTCTGTTGCAATTGAAATATTTTCAATTACAAAAAATTATATTGGAGTATTTTTTTATAGTTAATTTCGACGGTTATGGTCATTTGGCACCTCTTGAAATCATAGAAAAAACCCTATTGGACAAACACACAACACCCATACCCTAGGCAAGACTCGAACCTGCAACCTTTGGGTTAGCCGGCGAGCACGCTACACCCAGGCTAACCCGGCCGGTAGTTGTATCAATTAAATAGCTTTAAAACTAAGTTCACTTTGGATTGGAGTTCATTGCATCCCATATGGCTTCGCTTTTTTTCCCTTTTAATAAGGCAAGTCCTTGCCTTCGGAGTGTGTTTACGAGGTTGACAATCAAATTTGTGAGGCACTAAATATTTCTTACTAAAAAGTTGACCGCCGTTCATCATAATTCTCCATCTGTATATTTCAAAGTTGTTATTAGTTTAGACAATTTTAATATCAAGATAATATTATTTAGTGTCTATACCTAATTAGCATTAGTGCATTTCATTATTTTTGAAATGGCTTCCTATTTGTTAAATCTTAAAAAATTGACAGCGTTCAAGAATTCCACTACGCTTCCTTATGCCCAGTGATGAAGATGTTCAGCAAATGCTGGATACTGACGTCGCACTGGCTAAACATGGCGACCGGCTGTTTTTAGCGCAAGGTGAATTAACAATTTTCAAAGTTAAATTCTGTTACTTTGCCGAAGGTGATTGAAACATCTCACACTACATCACTCAGTAGCATAGCAACACATTTATAGAGGAGGAATATTTTTTTAGTAAAACTCCCCATTTCCATGTATTACTGTCACAGCAAATCTGGCGATATCGAAGGAGCACTTGAATGCAATATTGTCTTGATGATCCTATCGAATTGTAAAACGGATGAAATCCCATAACTCGTGTTAATTGATAACTGATATCTCGACTCAGATTGATTGTGCGATGGCATTTTCCTTTCGTATAAGAAATCGTACTGTGTACTCTACTGTGTTGAACTCTTTCATGGTTGCACCGGATAAATAAAACTTTGCAATTTCCACAAAATAGTATTATTTATTTTCGACTGGTTTCGTCATCATAGCAGCCGTACACCTGATGACACACCTAATACGGTCCGGAGGACGAAACCGGTCGAAAATAAGTGATAACATTTTGTGGAAATTGCAAAGTTTTATTATCCTCTGCAATCATTTTCCTTTCGATTTCGTTCTTGTGCTACCCTCAACCAACGGTCCCTTTCTGGATTGATATTCCTTCCAGTTGCCTTTTTTTACGACATGGGAAAAATCGACACCTGTGCGCAGTCATTCCTTTAGCGCGAAAACGTCCCTAAGATGTCGCTCTCCGGGCTTGATGACTTTATGATCCATTGTGTAAGGACTTCCCAGAAAATTCCGCTTTTGGCACTTAGGCGGCCGCATAAAACTATCTTGATTCATAGGACCTGTCTTTCTCATTCGGTTCTCTTACACGGCCCCATTCTTCTCTTTCCCCTCCTCTTCCTCCCTTAAGTGTAAGAGATGTCTTCTGCCGTCACTTTCTCCAGCTTTCCCCTCGATTCCCCTCCCGAGTCTCGGACATCTCTCGATCACCCTTTTGTCCTCCCCTCCTCCGTCACCTCTCCGCACTCTTACGGCGTTTCCTTATCGGTTTCCCTTTTATTTTTTTAATGTTTTCCTTTCACTCCCAATGTCGCACTTTTCCCTGTTCTTTTCTACAGTTCCATTCCCGGGGCCTCAGTTATTGTCGCATGCGTCACAGAAGAAAGTCCCCAGCTTATAAGACGCACTTTTTTCACTCTACTACTTGATCTAAAATCGGTGTGCGTCTTATGAGTTACGGATGAGTACTTTTTATGACGTATTACACGGGAATACGTCATAAGTAATCTGATCGTGAGAAAGAAAATAATTCCTTCTCTTCTGCGAAAATAATCTTATCTCTTCTACGATAAATAATGCTGGTGATTTTTTAATCCAACAATCACATTTTATTACTATAAAATATGAACGTTAAAACACGTTGATTACATTTTTTTTTCCAAAATCTAACTCGAAAAATTGCAGTGAGTCTTGCGGGCCGGGAAATACGGTAACTAGATGCGAGTTCAAATTACGCATTGGGTCACAATACTTTCAATAATTACGCAGTGGCTCACAATACTTTATTTCCCATTTGGAATTTTCGATCCTAATAGTAATGTCTTGCTTGGTCATATCTGATGTAATAATAGAAGCGGAAATCTGTTTTCGACAGTGCCGAAGTAGGAATTGCTATTTTGAGGAATTATCAAACCTGATTTGATGAAGTAATATTCCTATTTTACAGTCGTCATGGCTCTTCTTTTGGCAGGAAATATGTAGCGTCGTCAGGCGAATGAAACTGTCTTAAGCCTATTGAGGCTAACGTTTTTCCTTTACTTAAGTCCTTTTATCTGCTTGAATTTGAATAAGATCATCTACTGCTTCATTATACTGTCAAATATACATTTATTTACAATTAACACAGCACTAAAACCTTTACAAACTAATGTAAAAAGTAAGAAGTAAGTAGTAAGTAGTGTCCATATGAAGCTTCCATTTTTCGTGAGGTGTATATATTACATTACTTTTATGGTTAGAGAAGGTTAGATAAATGTCCAGATTCACATATATCCCAGCTTTGTGATCGGCGATCCAAGCATCTCATCTTTGGAAAGGTAATACCTCATGTATGACAACTGTTATGTTTGTTATTTCGTTGGCTAAACAATAAAATCTCTTGAGTTCATTAAGTACCCTTGTGTGTGCATTTTTCGATTAAGGGCTATGGGTGTATTTGAGTGCAATTGTTTTAGTGAACTAGTGCTGGTAGAATTTCGTGATAAAATCGTAAGTGGAGTTTTTTTGTGAAATGTAAAGCGCCATTAGTAGAAGGGACTGCGGGCTAGTTACATGCAACATTTTATTGAATATTCATAGTTGTTCGAAGGCGTTTTTGACCTCGTCCCTTGTGCTTCAAATCTTTTTCTCCACTGGGTTTTACATCAGGGTGCACATCATACATGGGTGGATACCATTGTGTGTGGGTATGACATGAAACTCGTTATGACACCTTTTTACATGCCATCCGCAGCTACTTTTCTGTTAGCAAGTGGTTATTCATATTCTGCAATGAAATCTAGCGGGAAATCCTCTGAATGGGGTACTACAATATGTATGTCGTATTAATATTTGCATTGTTAATAAAACTTAATGGACTGTACCACATATCATGTGTTGGTTTTTCAAAATTATCATTTTTGGAGCAGTGTTCCGAACTTTCGTTCCGATGCTTGTAAGGTTCTTTTAATGGGGAAATCACCAACGTTTAGTTGAATAAGTCGGAAATGTTGCTTGTTAGTAGTCAAATGTGGGGTGATCATCTCCCGGGTAGTCTGCTCCTTTCTTTATGAATCGCCTTTATGGAACGATATTATAGTTTAACTAATGAAAGGAATTTCAGGACGCATCCTTAATCCTCATGGAGTATTATTTAATTCTGGTATCTTTAGTATTACGAGACGTTATTAATGTTATCATTGCAAACATGTTATCAGCTATCCATCTTATCTTAATTAAATGATGTTGCTTTTTGCTTCTATCTCCCTAATGTGCCTAATTCTTTATGCATGCCTGTTAAACGGTTTTCACTTATGCTCCATTTTGTTTGTCATTGGGAGGTGGTTGCATATTGATTGTGCAATAAAAATAATGGGGTTTTAGTTGTATGTGCATAAATTATTTCGAATTTAAACATCATGTTCAGTGCACGGACCAAAAATAAGCTTCGAAGCTGGGTTACTTACGCCCTTAAAGTAGTGAAATTAGTGTTAAGTGTTTTGAAGTAGAGTGAATTCTTTTTATTCACACGGTTGTGTTCTGTTGATCACGCGCGGAAAATATTTTCTTCCCCTGTCCATTTAATTTTTTTAATGCAGCTGTTTAATCACTTAATTTTCTCCAACGGTCACGCAATATTTATGACTTTTTTGGCGTAGAATATACACTTTAATCTCGCGAATTGCAATCCTAAGCCCTTTTATTTTATTGTTGCGTGTGACCCTAGGGAAATGTGAACTCTGGAAGTTTTCATATCCTTGTGATTCATTTAATTGAATGTAATTGCATTATTAATGTTTTTGTGTGGCAGTGGTTGATTTTTTCCTTGCCTTGATTTTTCCCTTCTTTTTCCTCATGGCACTCTCCTATTGGTACTAAAGTCATTCTTCCCACTTTGCCATCTTTCGATGGCGCAAAAATCGACAAATACTTTGATCAGTGATTGAAATTCGTGCTCTGCAGCACTGCCAACGAATCAATTACGAAGATGTTTCATAAGAGTTTCGTTAATTTGATATTTATTATTGATGAAAATCATTGCTTATCGCCTGTTATTAATGGAAGTTGTAAAATGTGCCTTAAGGGATTGAAATCTCTATTTAAACCCAGGGTGATTTTTTTATGTCCGTCATTACTTTATGTGAAACAGTAACGGTGCAGAGTACGATTAATAATACGATAAGTTACGAATAAACATAACCACATCAGTCGTGACATCATGCAGCATATGGTTAATGGGGGTAACTTACTAGTTTCCAGTGTTTATTTGGCACGACGCGTTTTGCTACTCGGTAGTACTTGAATATGCTGCAGATTAGCGAAATCCGACGTGCCTCCTAATCACTGTGGAAAATACTAAGTTATCCCCATTATGGATATCGATATTCTCCGGTACGCTGCTCCCTCTTAACATAATTTAGTAATCGTCAACTTTAGCTTCCTTAACGTGTCAAAATAAACGTGTTCAGCAATATACAAGGAAGAAATCGTCCAAATAGCCATCAAAAGAGAATAATCCATCTAAGAGGGAAGCTGATAGTAGTGATATTGAGGCATGGAAGTGTGAGAAAAGTATTCCCTATCGTATGATAGGTGGTAAGACCTATGCAGAGTTGAAAAAAGGATTTATGTTAAAGTGAGGCTAGGTAGTTATGATCTGGAGCTCATAAAAAACCAACCGTAAACCCGAAGATTACCTTTCATCATCACCGTGTCAACTTCACGCTCAGGAGGCTTACTTTCGTGTCTTATTCCGTCATACTAACCGCCGGGCTTAACAACATGGTGCTGGTAACTTCTTTATTGAGCCGTGGCCCAGTGTGCTCTGGAGCGCATTTGATGAGGGATCACCGCCAAATCAGAAGACCTTTATTGATCATCGATCCTCCTCCATCAACGTGGACTCTTTGCGATCTTGTCCCGTGGAGTCATCGCACCTTCCCCTCTCACCGGTCACACCTGACCGTCTCCGCTGGGCGTCGGCGGCGGGGTCAGATGGTTCGCTCGTCCCTCTCGCCTCCCACTCTCCTCGGACCCTATAACCAGTCCCTCCGACCCTGTGCGCGCCAACGGGCAGGTCACCCCTATCCGACCCTCTTTCCGCCCTCTGCCGGACCCTTTAGCCGTACGCATATTTATTCCTTATGTCAGTTAACCAGTAATTTTCTTTGAGAGGAACCCCACCATTTTAATGAAACGGTGGGCTGTGGCCATTATTTTTTCAGGCGACCTCTCCCCACTCACTTGTTTTCCCTCCGCCTCGTTAATGGGATTAAAATGTGGCGTAAGGCCCGGAGAGGACCTCGCGTGCCCCCATACCCACCTTATGCCCTCCCTCCCCCAGTATTTCGCCGTTGATGACTCCTCTTCGACTGCATAAGAGGGCCCCCGGGGCTCATTAGGACCACGCCCTCCCCGCCCTCGGCCGACCTGGCATTCCCCTCCCACCCTCGGTCATCGCGTCGCCTGCCCGCCCGTGCACTAGCCGATCGCACCTCGCCGAACAATTTCTCCTCCCAACGCCCGCAACTTACACCCCCGTGCCGTAACCTAGCCGACGAACCACTCCACCACCATCTTGGCAGCCGTCACCAATAACTATCGCAGGCGTGATGAAGGGTTTTATACACGTTATCGTAGGTCTTCGATGAACTCCAAATTAGAACTACTGAGCCCCACATAAATCCTTCTACTCTGCTTACTTACTGTCTACCTCCTTTTATTCTATTTAAAACATCCTTAATCTAATTATTAGCCTGTCATGACGAAAGTGACGGGCGAAATTGGTGTCAGTAGTTTCACTCCGAAAACTTAAATGGTGCGGTTAGGGGATGTTACATACCAAGTATCCCCATCTGAATATGCATTTGTTTATGATCGTCGTTTAATTGCAAAAATTGTGGTTTTATGGTTTTTTTTGTATCAATGTAAGTTTCAGTTTTAGCGGGAAAGTAATAGGAAAGTGTATACTTTTTGTAGATATTAAAATATGGTCGCAAGTGAAGATTGGATTGTTTATTTAAAAGTTACAAAATGGTCTATTGTTTAACAAATAGATATTCATTAAGGCATAAATTTCAAATCATGCGATAATTTAGCTCCTAGTACATTTATACTTGGTGCGAAAATGTAGCTCTGTAATCGGATGTTGTAACTTTATCTCAAACACATTTATTATAGTTGCACCTTAGAGTAATAAGGAGTAGAGTAATGATAGAATAGGTATATCTTATCTATGGTTGCACTCTTGCCGTTTGAGGCATGCTTGACGAGTGTTTGAGGTGTCATTTTGTTAATTAAGAGTAGTGTTATTATTTTTATTTCCTGGATTGTTTACTTTCAAACTAATATATATTGCAAAAATTGATTTGAAAATCATCTACGTTATTTCTAGTAAACAATGAGAATAACTTTTACAAAAATGATTGTAATCATAAACCGAGTTCATATTCCGGAAGTAATTATTTTTCTGAGTATTTCAAAGAGAGATTTGTTAAGAATTGATTACATATTGTTTTTAAAAAGTGTCCCAAGTGATATGTTTAGTATATTAGACTCGCGGCGATTGGTGACGAGTGGTGGAGAAACAGTTCGATCGTCGCTATGGCGAGGTAAAACGGAAACCGGATCTTCTAAATGCCGCAAACTCCAAAAGGTAGTAATATCGCGGCTTTCAAATAACGTAGAACCTTCATTTTTTAAATCTGGGGATAGAAACAAAAAAGTACATCTAATGCATTCATATATATTTAGAACAACGTCAAACGCCAGAAAAATTGCCATGTTTAAATGTAATTATTTACGTGTCGTATTTAACAGAATAATTATTTTCTCTCTTCTTAATTTTACTATAAAAAGAATTATTTGCAGGTTTTATTTTCAATCATGGTCAATATGACCCAAAAATATACAAGTATTATAGTAAGAATATCTTGGAAATTTTTTCCTTAAGGGTATTATAACACGTTTACTGTACAATAAAATAAATAAAATTTACTTTTTGTTTTACAATTTTTTATAATTTATTAATAATAATGTTGCTTAATTATTACTTGATTTCTACGATGCGTTATCGAGTGCCTATTGTGTCGACTGTTCAGTATAGGTACGTTTCTTTCTCCCCATCTGTTGGATCATACCAGGTCTCGTATCTCCAAATTGGAAAAGAGTCGATTTTTTGCTCTTTCGTATCTAGTTTCTTCTTTCATTTTGTTCATCGTCTTCCGATTTTAGGATTCACTTTGTATTTTCAATTTTTCAGTCTTCATATCGTTGCTTTAAATGCCCTGAATTATTCTTTTTATTTCTGGGATCTGACTCAACACAAATATTTTGGGCCGTTTTTGAATTTTTCTGCTCTCAGATGTAAATGTTCTTCAACAAAAAATTCTTTTATAAAGCTCTACGTTCCCGAATTACAATAACGTCATGCATAAAAGACAGACCTCTCCTATCATATGTATAATCAGTAAAATTCATTCTGTGTTTTCCAGATTAACTATGTGAACATTCCTAATTGTTGTAATAGTATTTATTTTTCCAGCAACTTCATTCAGGTACGACTTGTTTCAACTCTTCTACGTTATCGTCAGGCTCAAAGCGTTGCAGCTATTTGTATCTAAATAAAAATTGGCGGAAAATTATATCATTTGTTTTTCTTAAGATAAAGATAGATTCTATCCTCCTGTACAATACTGAAAAATGCTATAAGGAACAACTAATTTCAAATAAGTTGTTAAACTTATTTTAAATCTATAGTTTTCCTTATAACATTTTTCAGTGTTGTACAGACCATTTATTTTTGTGTAAATTAATTGTTTTTTTTTAATTCGTTTGAGTACATATTAATTAGGTTACTTCGGTTAGTTTAATGCTTAGAAAGGCAGTATTTGGATTGAGAATGGCGTTCCAAATAAAGAGAAAGGAAATATTAAGAGGAATTTAAATTATATTACGACCCAGGATTCAAAAGTTTGTAACAGAAGAATTCGACATTTATTTTGGGGAAACCTAAGGGTTTGAAATAGTGGAGCATAGTATTTGGGTCCATCTTCTTTGGTTATTTTTTCTTCTGTTAGGTTTTAATTACTAAGTATTTTCTTTGTGTTATCTCGGTGAACTCATAGTGCATATTAATGACAAGGCTTCGAGTGGCTTGTCAGTGTCCTGCTAGCTGAGGGAGGACAGGAATCCCTGTCGTTGCCTCTTCGTCTCCGCCCCCTCCTCCACAAATCTTATATTTTTCATTCCGTTTCCAAGCGTGTCCATCCTTTGC